>CATIWQ010230433.1:0-40281 GCA_949673415.1 Euphorbia schlechtendalii
TCTATATACTTTTTATCTTTTCTAATCTTTCATACATTTGTCTATTCATCCATCATTCCAATCCTCCTTTCCTAAACTTTACATTATTTTATTTTCTTTTCTTTTTATTCTACTTCCCTATTTGATCTTTAGAACTAGTCCTTCCTTGTGGGATCGATATCTTTTACAACTACATCGCAACTGTATACTTGCAGTTACCATCATTTTTCTATTTGATAAGAGGTACTGACAACACCTATACTTTACGTGAAAATGTTTTTGGCGTCGTTGATATATAGCCGAATCTTGTGAACAAATTATTAACTTATCAGTAGAAAAATGGCGAACAATGTTCCACTTGGAAATTGTCCAATTTTTGTTGCATGCTCGCCTTCCAATCTTCCAGAGCTTCATCTTCTTCTTCTTCATCTTCTTCCTCAATCATTGGAGCTTTTCTATAATGAAGTCTGGCGGTAGGATTAGATGGTCAAATAGAAGAATCTTCATGAGTGGAGATTATCTTCTTGGTGCGATTGGAATAGGAGTAGAAAGAATATACACCATCATTCTCTTGAAGAAGTCCGGTATTCTTTAAGTAATTCCCATCCATATAACGAAAATACTCACCCGATTATTGGACATGGGGGAGTTCATTTCGAGCACCCAAGATGATAGCGGTGATAATTTCGACAGCTCCAATCTTGTTCCTCATACTTTTACAATTCTTCTTCATCATATTGCATATAATATCCACGAATTCAGCTTTTTTTTTCAGCAAAGTGCAAGAAAGAACAAACAAATCTTTCTTTTGAACTTTGGTATTCTCTACTCGACATTATACCGATGTGGAAAGGTATTTGTGGAGAAGAAGAATGAACTCATCCTTAATAAGTTTATAGGGCAAAATTTTGGGGTTGAAGACTCTCTTACTCGTTAAATCTACCGAAACTCGATTTGGTTGAAAAGAATCTATCATGCTCGATGAATTTTCAACTTCGAACTCAAACTAAACACTCATCATCTCTCTTGTGACAGTGTAATACCTTGCTTGGTTATGAAATTGAATCTCCCTCTTCCTTTTATCTTCAAAATCGAATGTCACTAGACATTCTAAAATCCAATCATGATTTTGTGGAAATCGCATTCCCACAAATTTGCTTAAACCCAAATCAACAAGATACATCCCCATTTGTTCATGGAGTCCTAAAATCTCTAAGAAAACCATATCAAGCAAAATTATACCATTGATTTCCAACTTATTTAGAACTTAGAATCTCTTCCCTTCTTCACGTGTACGAATCGGAAAAGGACAATCGTACTCTTGTTGGTAATTCAGGACTTCTCTTCTATTTGCAGGTACCTTAACAGGAGGCATATTGGTGTTTTGAAGTGAAGGTTGAAAAAGTTTAGATTGTAGAAGAATAGAGATGAAAATTTCATAACTTTTTTAAGTTTTATAGAAGGTTGTGGTGGCTAGGGTTCAACTTAGAGCTATTTATAGAGTTCCCAATGGTCTCTAATTGACCACAATAGTCAATATAGCCAATTATCCTTCAAACTAGCCGTTATTGGCAGTTTCAGCCATCTATCGCATGTTAAATCGCGATCTGTAACGATTATATTCTTCCCATGTCACAATTGCGAAGGCCTTTCATGATAGTGACTTTCCTCATGACAGTAATAGAAAGTTTCACTACATCATGTCACGAGTGTGATCTATAGTCGCGGTCACGACTTTTTGCTCTTCTTCTATCTTTTCGATTTTTAGACTTAGTCCTTTAAAAACTTAGGAAAACAAATATGTCAAATTTATGGTGAATATAGTAATTGAACATCAAAATCTTGTTGTTCAAATTTATTTTCGAGATAAGGTTTGCATCTTTGGCCATTGGCTTGAAATATTTCTCCATTTTCGGCTTTCAATTCCAATGCTCCATTGTCAAACACTTGAATAACTTCATAGGGTCCCTTCCAACGAGATTTGAGTTTTCCAGGGAATAAGTGAGCCTGGAATTATATAATAGAACTTTATCTCCGACTTTAAACTTCTTTTCCCGTAGTTTTGCATCGCGCCATCATTTTGTCTTCTCTTTATAGATCTTTGCATTTTCATATGATGATAAACGTAGTTCTTCTAACGCATTTAAATCCAACTTTCTTCTTTTTACAGCTTTGTATAAATCCATATTCAAATTCTTCAAAGCCCATAGAGCCTTATGCTCTAATTCTATCTATAAATGACAACCCTTTCCGTAAACCAACTTATCAGGTGTCATACCAATAGGTGTCTTAAAAGCTGTCCGGTAAGCCCATAATGCATCATTTAACTTAGTAGACCAATCTTTCCTACAATTCGAGACAGTCTTTTCGAGAATCCACTTAATTTCTTGATTAGAGATTTCCACTTGACCACTAGTCTGGGGGTGATATGGGGTAGCAACCTTATGATGTACTCCATACTTATGCATCAAGCTTTCAAAAGTCTTATTGATGAAATGTGAACCTCCATCACTAATTATGGTCCTAGGAACTCCAAATCTACTAAATAATTGATTCAGAAACTTAGAAACTACTTTAGCATCATTCTTCCTTTATGTGCTAGCTTCAACCTATTTTAAAACATAATCAACTGCAACCAGAATGTAATTATTACCATTAGAGTTAGGAAATGGTCCCATGAAATCTATACCACAAACATCAAAAAGCTCCACTTCTAAGATGTTTTTCAATGGCATCTCATCTCTTCGACTTATGTTTCCTAATCTTTGACAATTATCACAATTCTGAACCAAATCTCTAGCATCCTTGAACAATGTTGGCCAATAAAACCCACTCTCTAAAATGTTAGCAGCGATTTTTATAGGTCCTAAATATCCTCCATATATGTTATCCTGGCAATGACTTAAAACTGAAGAAAAGTTAGTATCATCTATAAATATGTGAATAATACCATAGGCACATACCTTAAACAAATAAGGGTCATCCCACATAAATGATCTAATGTCCTTAAGAAATTTCTTCTTACCATTAGAATCTAAATCAAAGGGTAAAGTATGCGTAACCAAATAATTTGCAAAATTGGCATACCATAGACTAACAATATGTTTAACAAACATAAGATTTTCATCTGGAAAAAGTTTATTAATATCACTAGTTTCACCTATAGGTCTCTTATCATCTTCTAAAGGAGATAAGTGATCAACTATGGTATTCTCACTTCCCTTTTTGTCTCTTATTTCTAAGTCAAACTCTTGCAAAAGAAGGATCCACCTAATCAATCTAGGTTTGGCACCTTTCTTAGTAAACAAATATCTCAAAGCAGCATGATCTGTATAAACTATTACTTTAAATCCAATAAAATATGATCTAAACTTATCACATGCATATACGACTGCTAACATCTCTTTTTCAGTGGTGGTGTAATTGAATTGTGCAGAAGACAAAGTGTGACTTGCATAGTAAATTACATGCAAATTATTTTCATACCTTTGACCTAAAACACAACCAACAACAACATCACTAGCATCACACATCAATTCAAATGGCAAAGACCAATTTGGTTTCCCAATTATGGGTGGCGAAACTAATGCTCACTTTAAAGGTATTGAAGGCTTTTAAATAGTCATCAGACAAATCGAGCTTCACATCTTCAACTAATAAATTAGTTAAAGGTTTAGCTATAACCAAATAATCATTAATAAACCTTCTGTAAAATCCAACATGGCCTAGAAATGATCTTACTCCCTAACATTTATGGGAGGAGGCAATTTCTCAATGATGTCAGTTTTCGCTATATCTACATGAACTCCCTTTTCATCTATCTTATAACCTAAAACTATACCTTCATTAACCATAAAATGACATTTCTCCCAATTTAATACCGAATTAGTTTCCTCACATCTAGCAAGTACTTTATCCAAATTTTCTAGACATTTCTCAAAATAATCTCCATATACAGAGAAATCATCCATGAAAACTTCCATAATATCCTCCACATACTTACTAAAAATAGCCGAAACACACCTTTGAAAAGTAGCTGAAGCATTGCACAACCCAAAAGGCATTCTTCTATGAGCAAATGTACCAAATGGACATGTAAAAGTGGTTTTATCTTGGTCATCTGGCTTAATATGAATTTGAAAATACCCAGAGAAATCCATCAAGAAAATAGTAAAATGCATGACCTGATATCCTTTCTGACATTTGATTTAATAAATGGTAAAGGGAAATGGTCTTTCCTAGTGGTTGCATTTAATTGTTTATAATCTATGCAAACTCTCCATCCAATTGTTGTCTTAGTAGGAACTAAGTTACCCTTTTCATTCTGAACTACAGTAATACCTCCCTTTTTTGGAACACATTGAACAGGACTGACCCATTCACTATCTGAAATTGGATAGATAATTCCTATATCTAGCAACTTAAGAATCTCCTTCTTAACAACTTCCTTCATGTGTGGATTTAATCTTCTCTGCCTTTCTACCTTAGTTTTACTATCATTCTCTAAATTAATAGAATGCATCACTACATTAGGTCTTATCCCTTTGATATCGGAAATTTTCCAACCAATACTTCTTATTCTACCTCTTATTATCTCCTATAATACTTCTTCTTGCTATTGAGATAACTTACTAGAAATTAAAATTGGTAAGGTATTGTTGCTTCCTAAAAATGCATACTTTAATGATTAGACAACTGCTTCAACTATACTAAGGGTGGTTTATCTATAGAAAGTGGTATAGGATCATATTCTTTAACTAATTTTTCGGTTTCAGAGAAATATTCTAATTTTCAAGGGACTCAGATGTTGACTCTTCATGAGACGTAACATGACAAATTTCATCTATGCATGTATCAATCAAGTTATCAATCATGTAATCACCACAAAACTTATCCCAATGTATATTAGTAAACATTTTAGACACAAAATTCAATAAAAAATAGATATATAAGTGAAATAAAAACAAAATATAAAAATGTACCATAGTCTCTCGATAATTTGATCTCTTTGCCTTCCCCGACAACAGTGCTAAGAACTTGTTTGCAAGATTTTGGCTATACTCATTCCGAAAGACTTATCCCCAGCAAAAGCGCCAAAAACTTGTTCGCCACTTTTCTACTGATAATATAAAAGTTCTTAATATGAAGTGTTATCAGTACCGCTTATCAAATAGAAAAATGATGATAACTGCAAGTATACAGTTTTTATGTAGTTTTAAAAGATATCAATCCCACAGGAAAGGAATTCGGTTCTAAGGACCAAATAGAGTTACGAAACAAAGAAATAAGATAAATTGTAGGGTTTTGATGATAAACTGATGAATAGATAGATGTATGAATAGATTAGAGAAGATGTAAACTATATAGATATTCCCTAAGAACAAGTGTAGCAGAGAAAAACATGCAAAATCATCAAGAATATTTCATACACTAGATAACTTCAACAAACACGGTTCTAGACGCCCAAATATTCAATAATTCACTGCAGAGCAACACATGAAATGACTTTTCCAAATCTAGGGTAAACAAATTATGACACTTATAAAAACATGGATAACAATAATACTATGCTTAGTACGGGTCGCTCTCACATATCCATATTTAGCAAGTTACCACTCCAAAAGTGTTGGCTCACTAAACAGGGTTATAATCACAAATCCAATGATTATACAAATCTTGTTACCCCCGAAATTACTCTTAAAGTTAACTCGAAAGAATATAACTTCATTAATATAAATGACACATGATGAAATACTCGTTATGACATATAGACGAATCATAAATTTTGAAATAGAAAGTATAAGTAGAAAACAAAGTAAAGTTGTAAGGTATGCAAGTGAAAGCTAAAGTTGATCAAACCGTATCCACTCTTTTAATGGGAGTCGTCAATTCCCACAATTCCTCCGTCTACTTTGAATTCGATCTCGACTCATGTAGAACCTCCGCTAGGATGCTATTCTTTGTGAATATCGAACAAATGAATGTTGAAGAACAGAAACTTTTATTGATAAGTGCTTTACAATTACACTCATACACCAATCGCTTGAATTTGTGGAGAAATCTAGTGATCGAAATAAGAATTGAATCACTTATACATTTTTCTCACTAACACTTTGAACATAACGAAATCTATACAATTTTCACACTCTATCTATGTATACTCGTTACACACACACTACCATTCATTGCCCATGAAATTGGTTAGATTTAACATTATTTATAGAGTGCGAAGGGTTACGTCTATCCAAACGAAGAGTCGTGTCCATTGGTGAAGGGTTGCATCACTTCAATGTGATTGGATTCAAAGTTTCATCCTCATATTTAATTGAAAGGAACCTTTTCGTGATTGGATTTCTTCTAAAAGGTGTCTTTTCATCTAACAGTTGATGTTGGTTGATGGCCTTATCCGGCAGTTGGAAGTTAAGAAGAGTTGACAAAAAACCACCACAAGTCGCGAGCGCTATATACATGTTGTGATCGTGAACAATAGTTGGTAAATTTCTATTTGTGAAGGATGATAAATCGCGACCATGAATGGGTGTCACGATTGTGAAATGTGTTTTTCTTCATGGTTTTTCTTTGCAACTTTACCGATCTTTGACAACTTTGATCCTCAGCCAATTCCTTGTGTTCCACACATCTTTTTGCACCTTTTTCACTCTTTTTACATAGAATTGCATCTTTGATCATTTTACTCCCAAGATTCACCTAGTTTCTACACTTGCATAAAAAACAACTACATACCACGTGAAATCTTTTATATGAAGTATAAAATGTCTTTAAACCATATCATTTTATGATTGAAAATATCAAGATAATAAGTGTAATTATACACTTATCACATGGATATCACTATCTCTCGCCCTGAGCTAGTCGATGACCACTTCACTCTTCTTGAGGTAGTCCCGAAATGATGATTTATTGATTCTCCTCCTTTTCTGCAATTCTAACAAGGTTTATTTTAGGTTGGCTATTGGAGAAGCTTTCCTTGATTGGTGATCCTTGGGGGAGTCCTTTTGATTATTTGTACGTTACTTATAACAAGTGGGGGCTGACTATCGAGGGACATTCCTGGATGACAGAGCATGATTAGATTCAAATATTTGGTAAGCTTCCTCATGATAGGGTCCGCTGGCTTTTCCCCTGGTGGGTGATTACTCATGTGGTGGTTCTGATGCATGAGGATGAGATCTTGTTGATGGGCTTATACCTCTCTACATTTTACTCGCCTAGTTGCATATGTAGGCAGTATGGGAGGCACTAAAGGATACGGCATAGCATATGCTCTTCCTGGGTTTTTGAGTGGCATCATTCTTGGCTAGATAGACTACCGATCTTGGGGGTTTAGCATACCTAGTTCGCTTACGTTGATTATGGGGCGGTCGAGATTGTAGAGACTAACAGATTCTATCGCAGGTGGTTGGGAGTGATTAGGTCTCTGACAAACCCTGAGCGACATGCCTGGGTGTGAGTGGTTGAGGGAGCCCTTGTAGCCGCAAGTAGAGCCAACTTGATGACTTGTCGAGAATGATGCTATTTTATTTTAAAAAGAAAAACTGATCAACTTTTGCTTAGAATATACCAGTGTGGTATGATTCTATTGGATTCATTTATCTTTTCATTTCCTAAATACAAACTATTGAACTAATTATATTGTAAGATGTTTGTTGTTTACTTGTGACATTTTAAAACCATTAGCATTCATACATTTCCATAAACATATTCATAAATATTTTCAGCAAGAAATGATATCTTTATTGATGAAATGATTGGAAGTACAAATGTTTCAAGTGATTTGACTTATATAGCCCTCTCAGGTTTTCTAACTAATGAATTTATTTATCATTCATTATCCTATGTTTTGCTTAAATCACCCTTTCAGGTTTTCAACTTAGCGGACTATCTTATTTTGAGAAAAATAGGCCCATATTTTTGCTCAACCAATAGAGTGTTAGCTGACGGGCTTATTTACATATATATATTTTTAGTGTTTTGTACTAATTTTCTGGATTTATTTCTTTTCCTAAACATGGTAGCGCTTAAGCCTATCTTGATTGATTTGGTTAATGAGTTTACTTCCATCCATATCCATGTTCTTGACTACCCCTTTGCTTAGCACTTTCTTAACAACGAACGGACCTTCCTAGTTAGGTCTGAATTTCCCTCTGACGTCTACGTTTGAAGATCTTAGTTGCTTCAATACTAAGTCTCCTACTTTCAGGGGTTACCTCTGATGCTTGACTTTATTGTTGTACACCCTGGCCATCCATTGCTAATACATTTGTAGGTGATCCCAGGCTTTGAGGCGGTGCTCATCAATCATATTGAGCTATTCAAATATACCTCTGGCCCATTCTGACTCCCCTAACTTGGCCTCCAAGGTTATTCTTAATGATATCACTTCTATTTCTACTGGTAAGATCGCCTCCATTTCGTATACTAATGAGAAAGGCGTGTGATTTGTGGGGGTTCGAATGCATGTTCTGTAACCGAAAATCGCAAAGGGTAACTTATCTTCCCAGTCTCGATAGGTAGTCACCATCTTACTTAGGATTTTCTTTATGGATTTGTTAGCCGCTTCAACTGCCCTAATGGCTTGTGGTCTGTATGGTAGAGTGGTGATGCTCAATACCGTATTTCTCAATAAGCTCTGTCGTTACCCCTTAGAATTGAACTCCATTATCTGAGACAATGTGGTGAGGGATCCCATAACAGGTGAAGATGTGTTTCTCTATGAACTTGGCTATTTTCTTGGCTATGAAATTGGAGTAAGATTCCGCTTCCCACTTAGAGAAGTAATCGACTACAACCACGATAAATCTATGGCCATTACTAGAGGAAGGGCGAATCTCTCCAATTATGTCGATCCCACCAAGAATGGCCAAGGAGTAGATAAGTTATGGAGATCTAAGGGAGGCAAATGGCTAAGGTCTCTATATATTTGGCATTCATGGCATTTCTTAACCTCTGCGATACAATCTGCCACCATAGTGGTCCAATAATATCCTTGACGTTGGATTTTCTTAGCCAGAACTAAGCCGTTCATATGTGACCCACAATCACCCACGTGTAGACATCTTATTATGAGTAGAACCTATTTTTCATTCAGGTAACAAAGTAATAAACCCTCCAGAGTACATCAGAATAAATCACTATCAAGAAGCCGGAATTGGATAGCCAAGCGACAAAGAGAAGTGCGCTCCAAATCTATCACCCCCTTAGGATAATCCCCATCCCTCAAGAATTAGACAATATCTAAGTACCAGTAGTCGAAGTCTGAATCATCATCAACTATCACCACTTTGCAATAATAGGGCTTCTTGGCTGATTGAAGAACTAATGTCTTAAAGGGTTGAGTCTGGGGGCCTTCCCATATAGAGGTCAGAGTGGCTAAGGAGTTTGCCATTTGATTATCTTCTTGTAACACATGACGGAAGACACATTTATCAAACTTAGTAGAGGATACCTAGACTACTTCTAGATAGGGCGAAGCGGTTCCTCCTTAATCTCCCAATCACCGATCACTTGCCGAATAACCAGGGATGAATCCTCGATAATTGAGACTTCTTTGGCTCTAACCTTCTGTAGCACTTCCAAGTTGAATAAACAAGCCTCGTAATCTACCTCGTTATTCGTGACTGGGAATTCTAAATGCTTAGGTAATGGAATAACTTCATTCTGTGGTGTGATCAACACTACGCCCAGCCTGCCCCTTTGCAATTCATAGCACCATTGAAGTAAATGGTTCACTCCTTCTTAACTTCCTCCAACAACAATAATTGTTCATCCGGGAACTTCTAGTTTTCAACATAATCAGAGTCCATCGCTTGATTAGCCAAGAACTCGGTAACTGCTTGGCCCTTGATAACTTTCCTAGTGATGTACTCATTATCAAATTCAAAGAGGAGTAATAACCACCGAGAAAGATTGCCCGCTAGTGTGGGAGATTAGCACAAGTACTTCAGAATCTTAGCCACTGTGTACCCGATAAGATTGGAAGTAGTGACACAACTTTTTAGTCAGCAATACCATTATGGGGCATATCTTCTCCACTATCGTGTAGTGAGTCTTATACTCCAACAACTTCTTACTCAAGTAGTATATTGCATGCTCCCTCTTGTCATCATGCTTTTGCACTAGTATTACCCCTATAGATGATTCTTCAACGACCAAGTAAAGAATAAGAGGGTGCCCTAGAACGAGAGGCTTTAGGATAGGAGGTTTGATAAAGTATTGTTTGATCCTTTCGAATGCGATCTAGCACTAGTCATTCCATACCACCAGTTGCTATTCTCGTAGAAGCTTGAATATTGACTCACAGATGGTAGTCAAGCTAGTGATGAACCTGCTAACATATTGCAAGGATCCCAAGAATAACCGCACCTCTTTCTCTATCTTTGGCACAGGCATTTCCATGATGGTTAGGCTCTTATCTAGGTCCATTTCTATGCCCATTTAACTTACTATATACTTTAGTAGCTTTCCTTAAGTGACCCCAAATATGCACTTCTTCGGGTTCAAGCGGAGGTTATACTTCTCAATTCGGGTAAGAAACCTATTAAGGACTACCGAATTCTCTTCCCAATGTTGGACTTGACTAATATATCATCCACATACACTTCTACTTCCTTGTGCATTAAGTTGTGTAGTAGGGTTGTTGCGGCTCTTTGTTAGGTTATCCTGACATTCTTCAACCTAAAAGGTATAACCTTGTAGCAGTAAACCCCCCACTCGGTGATGAAGGTAGTTTTGATCTTATCTTTAATAGCCATAAGGATCTGATTATATCCTGAGAAGCCATCCATGAACGAGTACACAGCGGCCCAAGCTATGCTATTAACCAAGACATCTATATGACGCAGAGGAGAATCATCTTTCGGCAAGGCCTTGTTCAAATCTCAGAAATCCATGCATACCCGGACCTTCACATCCTTCTTTGAAAATGGGATGATGTTCACTAACCAGGTGGGACATTGCACTACTTACAAAAACTTGGCTTCTATCTGCTTGGCCACTTCCACCTTCACCTTCACAGTCCATTATCGTAGTCTTCATAGCTTTTACTTGACAGGTTTGACTCGTGGATTAATTGGGATTATGTGCTCGGTGATCTCTCTATCAACCCCTGGTATGTCTTCGTATCACTAGGAGAATGCTACCACATATTTTCTAAGTACAGTTTTTATCTCAAGTTCTTCCTCAGGAGTCAGATCACTCGAAATCATCACCATTTTAGGTGACTCATCCATACTCAAATTTATTTCATGCAATGAGGTATCAGTTATGCTAAAAACATTATGCATATGATCATGAAAATGCATGCTGACATCTGGCAAAACATCACACAAGTAAGCAAAGTTCGGATTCATTGATTGAAAGGCCTCATAGGCAGACTTGTTGACATAAAAAATGTTAGCAATATAAAAAATTACATCACTAGTATCATTCCCCTCCACATGAGGAGGGTATTCATTTATCATAAAGGCTGGCTCTTTAGGCTTGGGCTTAGTAGAAATTGTCTTCTTCCCCTTGGTGGTGGCTTTGGTGATGACCTCTGCGGCTGTAGTTAGTTGTCCTTCGGCGCCTCCTTCCTTTTTCTTCATCAAGATGGCTAGGGCTTTGGTGATAGCCGCGATTGCCTCCTACACCTCATCCTCCATGGGTTCAGATTGAGGTTCATCTTCAATGAACCTCTTTGCCTTTCCCTTATCCATGGCGGTAGCAACTAGCATTTCAACAGCCACAGCCAGCACTCCTTCCTCCATAACATCCCCTTCTAGGCACTAAACTTCCTCCAAGCCATCTATAGACTCATTGCTAGGGGCTAACATAAAATCCCCCCTTGAAATCATACACATCTCTGAAGATCTCAAACCCTGGCACTTTCTCTCCATCTACCAGAACCAGCTCATATTCCCCATGTATTGCTTACCCCCTTCAATGGCACACATGCAGACCATATTGTAGAAGGATGGTCGCTTGTGCTTATAAATCTTATACCTCAGAGTAAATCCAATCCAGCTCTGGGAGCTAGTAGAAGTGGTCCAATAGCCTCTACCATGCCCTGGTGATGCTTGCTGAGTCCCTTCCTAGGAATAAACCCTTGCTTCTTCATGGTTCTCTTTTAACCCACCAAGAAATAGCGGCACCCCATGGGGATCCTCTTCTTCTTCTCTCCTTCTTCCTGGCCAATCATGGCCACCATCAACACTTCAAACCATGCTCTGCAAAAGCAGCGCCACCATTACTAACTCTTTATCCGCTTGTATGGTCACTAGTTTTCCTTGATGAACCAGTTTTATCTTTTGGTGGAGCGTAGAGGGGATAACAACGAGGGTATGAATCCACGGCCTACCTAATAGTGGGGAGTAATAGACTGGTATATCTAACACTATGAACTTCACTTCCAACTTCACCCTATTCACTTTCACAACCATAGTGAATGTTCCTCCCACCCCGCACTAGAATCATCATAGGCCTAGATGACTGTATCCAACCTTTCCATCATGCTTTCATTTAAGCCCAATTGAGGTAATACCTTGAGCAAGGAAAAATTGAGAGTTGATCCATATTCCACCATCACGCAAGGAATTGACCTATCGAAGATATTGACCCTAATGAAGAGGGCCTTATTTTGATTCCGCTATTCAGGTGGAAAGTCAGACCAGTCATATGTGATCGTCAAGCTTCTTTCCAAGGGTATCCCCTCCCCTATTGTTGAGCACATTTCAATCATTGAAGTAGTCAGTGTTGCTTCCTTCCCCATCAACTTTTGCACCAGTCCTCGATAATGTGCCTCATCGAAGCGCAATAGCTATCATATGCTATACATTGACCGAGTACTCTTGAGCTGGTTAACCAATGGGTCGACTTCCAGCTCATCTTTGTTAACTATTGGGGGCAAGGGTGGCTCTGTATAATCTTTGGTAGTCTCTTCAACAAAAGAATTCCCAAGTTGAATTGGATTATTCCAGAAAACTTGACCACTACGGGTCACCCTCAAAACAACATTCTCGATCACCTTGTTTCAACGAGCATCTGCCATGGGTACTGTGGCTCCTCTCTCATCCTTTTCATTTTCTTCAACTGATAAGAGTCCAGATTGATTAACCTCTTACTGTATACAATCTCCTCACCCTCTACCAGATGGGCACAATCCTTATCTCCCCACCTCCAAGACTTCAATATGTACCCATCTAAATAGATTGGCTTCGCCGATACCTTCCTTACTTCCGGCTCTTCCTCCTTCTCACTCGCTCCATATGTAACATACATAGACTCAAACAGGTTATAGTCCCCCATAGTATTCTTGAAAGACATCAAGATAGATCCTACAGAATTTACTCCAGGTGCAGACTGGGCAAGCATGTTCATGACTTGATTTGAGGGGATCCCAGTCCCCACTACAAATATGCGATGATCATATTCTCAGAGATTCCATTCGATGTTGATGCATATTTCTATGATGTCAATGAAGCCCAAACATTCATTTATAGATAGGCTATCATGAATATCAAGCTGCGCTCTATTGATCAACATCTTCATGAGTCACTCCGTGGTGGGCTTATGCCTGATCACTACCAAGAGGGACATTCATCTTTGCACAAAAGCACTAAATGGCTCATACTCATCTTGTCTGCAGGCCACCAAGTCCTTTATTCCCAATTTGGGCCTTTCCATGAATATGAAGCTTTCATGAAATGCTCGAGAGATGTTTCTCCAACTATTCCTCATGATGGGTGATTGGTTCATTTACCAATCGCCAACCGTTCTCGTTAAAGAGCAAGGAAAAAGAGTTGCCAACATTTCCTCCGATAAGCCTTGGGCCTGTATAAACACATCAAACTTGACAATATGAAAAAACGGGCCCTCACCCATCATATGAGGGCATTCCCTTGAGGCTTAACCTAGGATAACTGCGTTGCAATATTCCCCCAACTTCTGATGAGCTAGTCTCTTCCTCTATAGCCGCGTATGGAGCTCTCCATTCATCAATGTCCATGATGCGCTCTCCTCTACTAGCCTACACCACCATTCTTAGCACTTGCCCTTCCAAAAATCCTGAATACACAGTGCAAATCCTATCCCCGATCTCATTTGGCAACCGATCCAACCTCCTTCCTTCTTCAATCAACATTTCCAGGCATATGATCCTTAGCTTGAACAACCACTCATTATAAAACTGGCGGGTTACCCCCATTATTCTCACTATCATCGAATGGTCATCCATCCATGCCTTCAACACTACCTCAATTGACATCCACCTTCGAATGTATTGATAAAAATTCTCCCCTTCATTCTAGGTGCAAGCTATCAGCTCTTGTATCCTAGTATTCGGCTACTCCAAGAACAAGAAGTGCTCCCTGAATGCACTGGAGATCCTCTCCCAATTCTTTTTCATTGCCTTTGTTGGGAAAGCGTACCATTTCGCCGCTATCCCTGATAGAGAGCAAGGGAATAACTTGGCCATTAACTCCTTAAAAAAACCTTTCGCCTGCAACGGGGCCTACAATTTGTAAAGATGGAAAGACGGTGAGTCTTTTCCATTGAACATGGGCATCCCGCATAGATTGATGTCTGGGTCCTTATGCTGAAAGGACCTGCCAAAACCTAACAAACTGGCTCCCTCCTGAAGAGTAGCCATCACACGCCTCTCATCCACCCCAACACCTACGACCATGACAAACTCCCCAATTGCTTTTCCAACACATCTAAGAATTTATTTCTCTTCTAGCCTAGAGTTTATCATCCTCACCGCTCCATTAAACTGCAGGAGCGGGTTGGTTTTAATGCTCGGCTTCAACCTCGGCTCCGCTACCACTCCATCCTTAACCAGCTTCTGGATGGCTTTCAAAAGGTCTTTGCAATTATTCTTGCGGTGGCCTACTGCTACATGGTAATTGCAGAAATTATGCTTGTCTTCCCGACTGGGTGGCGACCAGGTCTTCAAGCTATCCAACTTCTTCAACTCCCATAGTTTGGTAAAGAGGAAGCCCAAGTTAGCTTCATACGGAGAAATCCCATGGTATTCCTCCTTCGACAATCTCACAGCCGCAACCAACTCAAATTAGACTAACTACACCGCAACTTGCTTCCCCTTAGATTGTGAAGGGTTAGAGGATGATGACCCCGAGTCATTTTTCTTGAACCATGTCTTGCTCGCAGACTGTCCCATAGGCTTATCGAGGGACTCAATCCACTCCATTCGTTCGGTCTTCTCAAATATCTCATTATAGGATGAAAAGGTATCCATCCCCAATCTTTTCCTATAAGTAGGTAGGTCTCCATCTAACAGCTTCGTTATCATCTCCGACAAACTAAGATGATCCTTTAATAAGACCTGGATGGCCATCCATCTACTGTAGTATGGCTTAAACATTTCCCCAGGCTTTTGCCTTATGGCTTCAAAGTTTTCCATTGACATCTTCATCTGAGAGTTAAAGCCCGTATTGTTCCATGAGAGGCACTCCCAGTTGTGAGACACCTCAGTAGGCAGGTTGTCAAACAATTGGTTGGGTAGAGTTACCAACGTTACAATGAACATCTTCACAAGCATCTTATCACTGACTCGATGGGCTCGAATCACCATCTGATAGTTTGTCAAATAGGCTTGGGGATCTCCTTCCCTGTTGAACTTTACTAATTCTAGCAATGAGAAATTTTTCGGGAGCCACTCATCACTTAAAGCTACTGGTGGTACAGAATAAGTGCCGGGTTGGAAGCTTGTGTAATGATTGGCATGAACTACTAGAAATTGTTACCACAATTCTTCTATGCTAGGTTGGATGTCGAATAGCTTATCTCTAACCTGGCCTGGAAACTGAACTGATTGTAAGAGCCTTGGGGATAAGAAGGACCCTAGGAGGGAGTATTGAGCTAGGCGGGTCCATGAATTAACCTTGATAAAATGCCGATGGTGCATTGAAACCTGATATTGTATTTGAATGATGGGGCCTGAAAAAATTCCCCAAAGTGGGAGAAGAAACTCTGTACAAGGGGATGAAACCTGAAGATGGCCCTCCTGGCCTAGTTCACATGGTGAACTGCTGATAACCCGATTGAAAACCTTGTAGATAGCCTAGCTTCTCGAGTAGAACCGACTGATCCACAACCAACTGATCTGCTCTCACCCCAACCTAACCACTACTTCTTAAAGCTTATCCTACAGTGAAGCCTATCTGACCTAACCTTGGAAATTGTGACTAACCAAAGACTTGGAAGTCCCCTATGCCAAATTGGCCACTGGATGATGGAAATGTGAGAGGAGAAGAGCTAGGCTTCCTAGCCAAAGGATGACTGGCAACGGCGGGACCTTGGAGATTCCCGATGAGCTCCTAATCAGATAACTTATCCTCCTGCTATCTAGGAAGAGTGTGGAATTACAAGGCCTGAGCGAACTAGTCACTATAGAGAACGATGCTAAGAGCGTTAGTGATCTCCTAACTTGACCCTAGTTGCTGGGAGTAGTCTCCTAACTTGACCCTAGCTATTGGGCCGTGAACCTCTCCTGAAGTCGCTAATCATTTCCCCCTTGAAAAATTTTTCCATTTACCCATCTCAATAACTTGCCTTGAATCAAAGATTGACCTTTATGCTAAACTGAACCCTGAACTTGAATCTTAACTCGAGTCCTTGCTTGAATCTGTATGTGGAAGACTTTCTACAAATGATTCTACCTGGTGAGCCATGATGGGAGAGATTTGGACTAGGCGATGAGCAGGCCTCTTCAAAGTCTTAACTGAAGCAAGCATAACCAACCATTGTTAGAAATGAGATGCATGTTTGACTGACTTGGGACTAGTGCATGGAATGCTTATGAAATGGCTATGACATAAAGGTTAGTACGCTATGATGATGAATAAAATTGTTGCTGGCTTAGGGAGCTAGCTCAAAGGTAAGTGGGTTTGCCAATCTTTTTGAAACAAACCGGCAAGGTTCGCCTATTACTCATGTGGTAATAAGCTATCTCAAGGTCATCAGGAGTATTAAATCATAGGGATACGAAATGGGTATGTTTGTCAATCCATTTGAAATAAACTAACCATAATTATGGTTTACTATATTACCCATGTGGCAATAAGCGAAGGGATGCCGTTTTGGTGAAAAAAGGTGGTACGATTACCAGTCTTTTTGAAACAAACAAACTGAAAATGAAAAGGGATCGCGTATTATCCAAGTGATAACATGCTTTCAATTTTGAGAACTAATCACCATGGTTTGCTCTCGACAAATTCAAGTTTGGGTAAAATAATGTGTTATACCCTATGGTTTACGACTTTAAAAAAACAAAGGTTTGAGTGGCGAGCAGACACTACTATAACCATGGGTGATCCTACCCTAGGTGACACTATCTCATCACGTCTTCTAATTCTAGGTTTTAGTTCAGGTAGAATGGTGCATTATACCCTATTGCTTAGAATTTCATGATTCTAGACGGATAGAGGTTCAAGTGCCAAGTAGGCATTGTCATAACCACAGGTGGTCCTAACCCTAGGTGACTCTATCTCATCGCATCTTCTAATTCTAGGTTTAAGTTGGGTAGAACGGTGTGTTATACCCTATTACTTAAAAGTTCATGATTCCAAGTGGACAGAGGTTCGAATGCCGAGTAGGCACTACTATAACCATGGGTGAACCTAACCCTAGGTGACTCTATCTCATCATGTCTTTTTATATCTAGGTCGTTGACATTGGGGTAATGAAATGTGTGTATAATTCATGTTTTCATAACAAATCATGGGTTAGCATAATGCTTTACAAGAAATAAACGTGGTGATGTGATGAACACATAGAACATAGCACATAACGTATCACTTCCAACCTTTTATCTCCCACGCGTATGAGTTAGGCTTCTAAATCTAAGCTTGGATCATCTTAACACTGTAAGGTATTAAGGAGCAAACCTGCATGAGAGTTGAATTTGTTTTACTAAACTTAGGGGAAGTATCTACGGTTTCCTTATATGAGTTTGGTCATGGGTTGTTGATGTAGAAGGTTCATGTTGCACTATGTACACTCCAAGCCTCTCCCCAAATAGGTGCGAACAAGGAAGGTATATGCTATTTGGCTACAAGTGGTCCACCTGCTTAAGTATCTTTGGTTGCCAATGGGATCGCAAATGATACTCTCGCAAGCTTCACGGTAAACCGAGCATCCTAATCATAAAGGCTCAACCATCTAATGCATATGCTTTTGTTCGATATTTTAAATGTGGATTAACTCATTTGACTACTTTTCAATACTCATCTAAAATCTTTCAAACTCGTTTTAAGTTTAAAAAAGATATCCCCAGCAGAGTTACCATTGTGAGCGGACGATGTTCGACCCGCGCGGTCATCGCTAGGCGCCAGCCTCCTCGAACGAGGACTGGGTGTGGGGTTTTCCAAAAAAGAAAATTTAAGTGTGTTGCTTGAAAATGATTTTCAAGATAAAAAGACTCGAGATCTAAATCTCTAGTCTATGTTACAAAGTCGCCACCTGGATCAGCTCTTCCAAGAAAATTTGGTACAGCTTAGATCCATTTGCCTAATTCATACCATAGAACAAAGATTCGAGTTCTGATGAGTCACTTACTTTGTCGTCATTTGAGTTAAATTACACTTATGTCAGAAACCACGTTTATAATATTCGAACTAAACTAGACATTTTTTGTTTATGTTTTAGTTTATCACACATGTATAAGCGGTAAGTAAATTGTGGAAAGTAAACACTTAGGAAATTTAAATGCGCCTAATCTACGTGGGAATTAATTATATCATTGGGATGGGGGTTTACAAATCGCCTAAATACATCAAAATCTAAGGGCAACAATCACCTAGAATACATCGATATCTAACAAATATTACAGTTAATTTCAAAATTAAAAGCGATACTCGAAGGAAATTAAATCTTAACATTCATCTATCCTAAACTACCAACATCCACAAAGATTAGCACAAATAGGACACATCACACGTAATTGCAAATATGTTTATTTTAATCTTTTGCGACACCCGAGCAGACTAATTTAAAACATTGAGATATTTGAAATTTATTTTCATGTAAAAAGGGTTCATTTTATACACATAAGTTATTTAACCAGTTTATTAATGAAAATGCCACATGTGAATATTTGTTGGGTCGATTATCTGGGAACTTTGGTTCCCTTCATCAAGGTTTTCTTAACACACTTCACAATAATATAGGTGAAAATAAATGTAAGTCCAAATATATACATAAAATAACATTATTAAACCCGTTTCGAAAGGGAAACCATTAAAGTTGGTGAAATAATATCCCAGTAAAGGGTAACCAACTCAATAGTTCGAATGCCTTTCGGAATGATTTCAGGTTCGTAACATCTTCAAACATACATATTATGCTACTTGAAAACTCAGATTTTAGATCTGAATGGTCAACACTGACCAACCTGAACATAAAATGAAATTTGAAAATTTTACGAACATTCTGCTTATGTTCTACTTTGAAAGCAATGCCGTTAACGACATTGCTTGTGTCGTTAACAACATCAGTACTTTGTTAATGACATTGCAATGCCGTTAATGGCATTACAGAGATAAAAATAGAAAATTTTTCTATTTTTTACATTTTTACATTTTCACACATCAAGCATATATACATGGCATAAATAAGTGAGACATGACTCTAGGAACTTAGATGCTTACCCCGTAGTCATGAATCCACCTTGCTAGATCCACTAAAATCCCCAAAAATTCCTCCTTATTTCTTTGTTTTGATTTGTGATTTTGTTGGCAAAAATGGTTCAAATGAAGAGTAAGAGCTACTCTTGGGGGAAAAACCCCAGAATGTTAGTCTCAATGAGAAGAAGAAAGGAAGAGATGTCCCTCTTCTTTAAACTTAGACTTCAAAAAAGAGAGAAATGAAAATGTAACTCTACTATGTCAAAAGATTGAGCTAAAACTCAAACTTGCCTAAATAACCCAAATGCCCCAAGTTCATGCCCTATTCATGAACTTACACACTCTATTTCTGGAATTACAAGTGAATATGAGTTAAAAGAACCTAACTTAGTTGCCAAAATGTTCAAGAACACTAAGAACACTTTAAATTCAAACTTAACTTTAAAGCTCTCTCTCTTGCTAATGTTTTGCACCAAAATGAGCTCCTTTATCTTTGGTACTCAGCTCTCTTCTTAAAGAGCTCACTTCAATCCAAAGTAAACTTAGTTTAGACTTAGGCCATGTCTCTACTTTTTGCTTTTTGGCTTTTGTCAATCCGAACAAACATGTAGGATGGAACACATCCTAGGTAAGGTGTGGGGGTGGTTTTGCAGGAAAATATCCAAGCATGTGGGCAAAGATTGCCTTTTTGGATCAAAATTGTAGAAAGTGCAAATTTGGTTCTGCTGCTGAGTCAATTTTAACATATGCCATGTCGTTAAAAACATGGCATTCTAGGCTAGGCTTTTTCTTCTTAATTAGGCTTATAAGGAAGGAAAGCCCAAAAAAACAAAGTAGATGATTTCCAGATAATTTCAAGACCCTAGAAAATGTAAAAAGCTAACAAGGAAAAAATTACAATTTCATCATCGAACTCGCGAGTCGAGAGTAAAATCACGTGCTCATAGACATCTTTGTTGTTTATCAATGTTATTTAAATTATATATCTCGCTCATATCATATATATATAGATGTGTGTGTGTGTGTGTGTGTGTTATTATGTATATGCTCATTGATAAAGCAAAGTCCATGACTAATTCATAGCGTGAAAGTGCGAGGTCATAATGGGAGCTATGTGATGTGAGAACTACACACACTTGTTACTATGAATAGTCTAAATATCCCTAGTCATAGTTTCATTGAGAATGGACATCAATGAAGTGGACAGTCTAGCATGTGTACTTGAGTTAACACATGAATGTATTCAGGTAATATATTAGAGACTATTATAAGTGAGACACTCGGAAATAACTATATCCATGTGTTAGTGTCATTTCTTATTGTAATAGCAGTAAAAATATCCTTAGAACTGAGATACTAGTTACCTTGTGTTGGAGTTACTATACTTTGGGTCATACATATTCATACCCTAGTGGTCAGGATGTTACAGGTGATTACAGGTGTAGTGATGATCACTCGTTGGTAGGACGAGTAGTGAACATGAGATCCATCACTCCTAATATAGTGATATAATGGAAGTTGTACCTTAAGGCCTCTTATTGAAGAGACACACTCATAAACCTTTGATCAGAGAATAAGATTGATAGAATGGGTTTCTAGTTAATCTTGATACATTATAGCGAGTGGTATTCTTCATGAACAAGTTTAATTCCAGGATAGCTACAACTATTACATGAGCCAACACTTAATCTGAGCTCAATAAATTGGATTGTACGTAACCTGACGGAAGGAATTTATTGTATTGGTTACTATTGCATAACCGGATCAAGTTATAAGCATGTGACGTTCTGAGTATCAATGGATCATACGCCTTTGCTAGAACGCCCATTTGATTGTCTATAGTTATCGAGTTCCATTTCGGTCTGGTACATCAAGCCTAAAGGTTCCTGTATGGGAAACCAAGGTTAGGTTAACCTCTAACGGCTCTATACTTTGGGATCCTATGAGGTCACACACTTTGGGTCTTTGCCTTACTAAGTAAAGAACTTATAGACTAGGTCTATACCAATAATATTAAGAAATTTCAAAATCAATGGATGAATTAATAATTGGTTGAACTAAATAATAATTAAAAGTTAACTGAAAGGGGTTTTGGAAAAATTGCATAGGGGCGAGTAAGGGAAATAATTCCCATTACGAGTGGGCCCATCGAACATGGGATGTTCGAGTTGGGGCCTCCAAGGCTACCCCATGAGAATTTTAGCTTGCGGGCCACTAGCATGCTCTAGCTAATGGGCTGGCGCATGCTGGTGGTCAGAAAGCCTAGCTGCAGTCCACGTGTAGAGCTGGAGCTTAATGCGGCATCCTACGGGTGAGATGGGAATATTCCCATCCCACATTGGATTTTGAGGGGAGCTTTTTACTCTCCTCCCACTATAAATAGTCGTCCACCCCCTCCTTTCAATTCACTTCTGCTTAGTCTTCCTTTTGAGTTTTGACATCCTTTTTTTGGAAGTTTTTTGCGAGGTCCTCCATGACTTTCTCCTTCGTAGCAAGAATTCTTTTGAGGGCTCATTCATATTTCGAAGAGATCCTTCTATTTTATATTTTCAGGTTGGTCTTCGAGCTATCTAGTAGCTGCTATCTACCAATTAGTTCTTCCTCAATGGGAGGTTTTAGTCGGTGAAGATCCATGTGCATCAATCATAGAGGCTTTCCTAGTTTTGAGGCTAGTGCTAACAAAGTGCTGTCAGATTACTCTAAGGGAGTGCTGCACCAAAGGAAGACGAGCATCAACTGTTAATGTTTTTTAATTAGATGTTAGGTTTCTTTTAATTTAGTTTTATAAATATATGAGCATCTATGGAACGTTTCAGCATAGGTTCTATTAATCATGGAATGCTTAGGAGTTCCTTTAGGGTTAATTTTAAGTTTTGAAATTCTACCTTGCACTTGCATGTTTAATTACTGTCTTAATTAATCAACACTTTGAAAGGGGTGTAATTCAAGGATTGCACATTTCAGATCATTTAGATGTAAGTTTTTTATTCCAATCACAAAGAGCAAGTCCGACCATTTTCCCAATTTTTCATTCCCAAAACTCTATTTTGGGTGATCTACAATATTTTTTCTCCAACCATCTCCATTTTCCATTCCCCAAATCAAATTTACTTTAAAATAATAATATTTTATTATTAAACTAATGAAAAGAATAACAAAAAAACTAAAAATAATAAAAAAGCAAAAAGTAATACTATTTTATTCAATTCCCCCAAAAAGTAATAATATTTTATTCAATCCCTCAAAGGGGGAATTGATCATTCCCCATATACGGGGAACCTCATTTTGGGGATATACCATATGAGGAATGGTTGGACTTGACCATTCCCCATATTCATTCCCATTTTGAGGAATTCCCCAAAATGGAGAATCACTGGAGTTACCCTAAGGAGCAGATAGCCAAGTTTGACCCAAAGTCAGATGAAGGAATCTTCTTAGGTTACTTAGCAAGTAATAGAGCATATAAATTCTTTGTAAAAAGAATTAGACTTCTTAAAGAATCTATACATGTAGATTTTAACGAAGGACAACTTATTGCTAAAAGAGATGAAGATGATGATGTTCGAGAAGTAATTAATGTGCTTGAGATTCATTTCTTAGAACCAGTTGAAGATCCGAACAACATCGAAGATGATAATTATCAAATTCAAGCTACCAATTTCAACGATGACCAAACTCAGCAAAACAAACCAATATGGAGATTCAAGTGGTGAACCCATATTTTCCAAGAGATATTAGAACTCAACGCAATCATCACATTGATTGCATTGTTGATGATGTTCATTATCTTGTGATGATAAGAGGTCAACTCAGGAGAATGACAACTCATCCTGAGTTTATCTCACTAATTGAACCAAAGAAGTTTGAAGATGCAGAATTTAATGACTATTGGATGATAACTATGAAATAAGAGCTTGATCAATTCAAGAGGAATGAAGTTTGGGATTTAGCTCCTAAGCAAAGAGGGAAGTCTATTATTGGAACAAAATGGGTATTAAAAAAAGCTTGATGAAGATGTCAATGATGTAAAAAAAATTAGACTTGTTGCCTAAGGCTACAATCAGCAAGGAGAAATCAATTATGATGAAACCTATGTTCCAGTAGCCAAACTTGAAGTAATCAGGATTCTTTGTGCTTTTGCATCACATATGAACTTCAAATTATTTCAAATGGATGTTAAGAGTGCATTTTTGAATGGTTTTATTCAAGAAGAAGTTTATGTGAGCCAACCCCTAGTTTTGAAGATCAAAAGTCTCCAAAATGACTACAAGTTGAAGAAAGCTTTGTATTGATTAAAGTAGGCGCCTCATGCTCGGTATGAAAGACTAACTAAGTTTTTACATAGCAAAGGCTATGTTAGAGGAAAAGCAGACACAACTCTTTTTATCAAGCGTAAAAAGAATGATGTGTTGTTAGTCCAAATCTATGTTGATGATATACTTTTTGGAGAAACTGATGAAGGACTTTTCTAGGAATTTAGCAAGCAGATTAAGAGCAAGTTTGAAATTTCAATGATGGGAAACTTTAATTTCTTTCTTAGGATGCAGATCAAGCAGAAAAATGATAGCATATTTATCTGTCTATCCAAATATACCAAGGAAGTCTTGAAGAAGTTTGATAGAAAGCACGAAAAACCAATGTCAACTCAAATGGCCACAAATACTATCCTACGAAAAGGTGAAGCTGGTATACCTAAAGACAATAATTTTTATAGAGGTATTATTGGTTCTTTACTTTACTTAGCTACTAGTAGGCCTTATATTCAATCCTTTATATTTTATTATACTTGTTATCAAGCTAAACCTAGAGAATCTCACTTAGAAACTGTTAAGAGAATTCTTTGGTACTTGTAAATGTCTATTGATAGTAGCTCAGATTTCACTCCTAGAGGATTCTTAGATGTTGAATATGAAAGAGACAAGCTTGATTAGAAAAGCACCACTAGTGGATGTCATTTCCTTGGAGAATGCTAGTCTCTTAGTACAATAAGAAACAAACTTCTGTAATGCTAAGTAAAGTAGAAGAAGAGTATATGTCTGTATGAATTTATGTAGTACAAGTACTATGGATTAAGCAACCAATGGAAGATTATGGCATAAAGTTAATGTTGAACCCAAGTTAATAGTTCTTCAGAGTATTTAATCATTTTGGAAATAATAAACTGAATAGGATAGTGAAATTAATTAGGTACTAAGTAGACTCATAATTACATAAGTTTTACTTGAGTTTGTTAAAGGGAAAACAATTCAATTTACTAAGTTTTAATTAAGTTATGGCTTAGAGTAAGAAAAGATAAAGAAAGCTGAGTATTTTATACTTTATGAGATATAACTCAGCTGAGCTGAGTAGCTTTTATTTTAAATAAAAGCTGAATAACATAGACACTTAGAAAATAATGACACTTGTGCGTTTAATGATGTCTATGAAGATAGTATATTTCTTTTCATGCTTTTCAGGTAAAAATCATTGAAATCAAAATGGATATTCCCTGTGGTCCTCACTTCAAAAGGTGTTAGTAAGAAATGTTGGAGAATCCTCATAAGCGTCCAAGGCAAAAAGGTATCTTCTAACATGCGCCTTTCTTAATATCTCCACTTAACTCTACAACGTCAACAAGTCAACCAATATCAAGATTCGATGTTGCATCTTGCACTCCTCTCTCTTATTAATGATTTTCTTGAAGAAACGAGTTAATGCATCAAAGATTAACGGATTAATCTCGGGCCTTAACGCTTGAAATCGCTATCTCTAAACATCCAATAATTTGTTTCAAATAGGAATATTTGAAAGTTGTAAAGAGAAGAGATTTTGAAGAAAAAGTCAAGATGAGAAGTTTACAACAGCTATTTCCAGCATCTACAAGTATAAATAAAAGGCTGAAGCACATGTTCAAACTTGGTGAATCACCTCAAATTTCTCAAGAGCTGAAAATACTATCCAAGAAATCAAACATTTAGAAATTCCAAATTCAAGCGATCTCAAGAAAACACTCATTTCAAATTAGTTTGTAAGAGAGAATCATATTAGCTTAGAGTCTAGCTAAGCTTTATTCATTGTGAAAGGATTTAACTCTTTCTATAAGTTGAAATCCTTCAGTCGTTAAACTTTCAATCTTAATTCTACGAGTCAGTTTAGGAAGGGTACCTAAACTAAGTTATTGAGAGGTAGCTAGAAAGGAGGGTACTTTCTGTAAGTGTCTACCCACTATAAAGGCTTCTTCGCCTATTGAAGGAAGGAATCACTAGTGGATTAAAGCTCGGAAAGGAATCCGAGAACTACAGGTAGGCTAGGGGCCAAAATAGGATAGACCTATCAAAAAATCCAATTCAACATGGCAGGGTGAAGCATGCCAATATAAGACATCACTTCATAAGAAATCACATGTTAAGAGGAGATGTCAAATTGGAGTATGTTCCATCAAAAGAACAAAGAGCATAAATCTTCACCAAACCACTCACAAAAGAGCAATTCAAATGTTGTCATTTTACTATTTATTATTTGAAATTCAATTTTATATACTAATTGTACTTTGAACACATTTCAACTATCTAAACGTCATGTTTTAAGAAAACAGTTTAAAGTGTATCTAATCTCATCATTGTTTACCATCATGTTGTGTAAGCAATGCACGTAGTAGAGAGAAGTTTTCTTTAGTATAAAAGGTATACGTGTAGAAGGAGAACAATTTCTTGCAATCCTTTCAATCTCAAACATTTCTCAAAAGCAATTTATCATAAAAATCTCTAAGTTTTACATTAATGGCGTCTTCTAATTCAACCTAATATACCAATAAAAAAGCCTCAATCAATCTTAAAGATGGAAGAGTGGTGTTATAGAAGGATGTGAAGAAGAATATAATGATAGACATGAGGAAATTACCCAGGATAGTGTTGAAGAAGGGAACAATAAATGTTCTAATGGGATGAAAGAATGATTTAAGAATGGAAATAACAAACCAGTTTACTATGCATATCAAAGAAGCGGCTAAAATGAGCACCTTTATTTATGGATAAAGCAATAATGATTTAAGGGTCTTTTAGACGTATAATTCACAACACTTCCGGTGTTGATAGAGTAGTTCTACAAGCATTTGCATTCAGTAGTGGGGATGCTTGATGTGTGTGTGTGTGTGTGTGTATGTATGGAAAGTCTATCACCATTATTCCACCTTGGTTGCCAACTTACTCAATATGAAGTTGAAGGGGAATGAGTTAAGGAGAGTTGGAGATGAAGTGTTGGTGACAGTCCTTGAAGAGTTTAAGCACCTTGATGACTGGGTGAGTAGAGAAATTAGAGCACCGCCTAAGTCTTAGAAAGGAAGGGTTGCCCATAGAATTATCACCAAGGTGTTAGCCCCCAAGGATGGGTTAGTTTCAAGTTGTTCCAAGTTTGGAAAGTGCATTGCTTACCATATCATCCATGGTAAGTAAATCAATTGGCCATTGTTGATCATAAACTACATGTAGAAAGTAACCCACTATCTACACTATTGAAGCCTTACATCACCAATCTATGCAACTTATGACATATATTTGAAAGCGATTATAAAAAAGTTTGCACCTGCAAAGACAATATTCATTGGGATTATTGAGTTCCTGAAATTTAGAATGCAATAAGGAGACTTTCTCTTATAAAAAGGATGGTGAAAAGAAGAGGAAGAGGATATTGAGCTTGGGACAGGAAATCATCATCGTTGATGATATTCCTCAAAACATATGGATCAAGACTTTGAGAGAGCTCTTGGAATGGCTCCTTTAAATATAAGAGCAAAAAAGGTTGCTGAGACAACAAATGAAGATGATGATTAACCCATTATCCATTTCATTCCATCTTTGAAGAGGGTAAGGAAGAAGAACCCTAGCAAAGTAGAGTAGCCTGCAGCAGATAAGGCAAATGCACAAAAGAATTTTGAATTTAAGAAGAATGGAGGTCAACAAATCCAGATTGAGAAAGAAGAAGCTACTAAGAAGTGTAAAGTAGAGGAGAAGGTATCCCAAAAGGAAGTGGAAGCCTTTACTGAGGAAAGGGAAGAGCTCAAGTTTGAGCTAGTGAAGAAGAAGAGAGGTGTTAGAGGAAAGAAAGTGAATGTGGATATAACTAGAGAAGCAAAGAAGGCTGCAACTATTGAAGCATAGAAGTCAAAGGATGCTAGTATAGTGGAGGCTAGTGACCTAGCAGTAGTGAGTGTTGAAGTTGTTAAGAAAGTGGAAGAACCAATGCAAGAAAAGGTTGCAAATAAAAAGGTTCCTCAACTCAATGAGTTACCTAAGGACTCAACAAAACCAATCCATAATCAATCACAACCACATAATTTACTCTCCAAACCAAGTAAATGGTGGAAGAAGACTTGTTGAAAATTCTATGGGTTATACATCAAATGTGCTAGTAGACTAGTGCTAAGGACATGATGTGTGCACACTTTGTTGTTAGATTCCTCAAGGAACTTGAAAGCACAAGGCTATAATATTAAAGAAGGGAAGGAAGAGCTTAACACAAAGTTGATCCTAATAACTCGAAAACCTAGGCTAAATTGTAACTTACTTTGGCCGTCATTAATGAAGGTTACGAAGCATTCAAGCTGAAGGAAAAGGGGAGAGACAAAAGCAAGCTCTTAATACAGACCAAAATTCCATGGCAAAGAAACAATAGCAGCCTCAACCTAAATCAATTCAGCAATAGCCGGAAGGGTTATCTAAGAAGGAGGGTAAGCTCTCTATGGGACCTCCTCCGCTTAAAATTGATCTCGTTGAACCATAGAGAAGAAGACAAGCAAATCCTCCAATCAAATTCAATGCTTCTTCTAATTAAAGTAAACGATATCAAAGATAGTCCTTTGTATCTCAAGTTTATAGCATTTTGTAGTTTAAAGAGAATTAGCTCAGTATTAGAAGTATGTATTTGTACTGTTCTAATTTATCAATGAAAGACTATGATTTTTATCTAATCAAGTTAATACCTCTTTAACTTGATATCAGCCTTATTATGTTACCTTTTGTAAAAAAAAGATTAAGACTTGGATGATGATTGATTGAAGGCTTCAATAAAAATGAGAATTCTCTGAGTACGGTCGTTCTGACCTAATGATGACCTAATGTCTTTCTACAAGAACTGAAATCTGGCGCTGCACTAGACCCGAGCTTGAGAAACCTATCAAGTATAGTATTTTTGAAAGTAAAAAACCTATGTATAAAAAACTAGTCGATTGAATCTTCATAGTTGTAGTCAATTGAATACTCTGTCTCAAAACTATAATCGATCGACTTTAGAACGATCTGGAAACCCTAACTTCCTAAACATGAGTTGATCAACTCATGTCTATGCTAGTCAATCGAATGATTAGGTTCTAGAAATCCTAAATGCTTAAACACCAACCAATTAGCTATTATTCACAAAACTAATCAATCTATTAGTACACATATCACTTTGTTGGAAACCCTAAAATGACTCATCATTTCAACAATATCACTCAATCGACTCAAATCTAAAATCTAGTTGATCGACTAGGATACGTTTCCTCATAAAAAAAACTAAATGACACAACAACCCCACCTAGAAATCAGTTGATCGACTCCTACAAACATGTATCAATTGACTGTTATCTACATTTAATAGATAGATGAGCCAATTTCGAGGTTAAAAATAGTGAAAATTTCTAATAAAATTGCTCCCTACATCTAAAATCCCTCCAAAATTGTATCCAAACCCTTTCCAAATCACTTCAAAACCCTTTTTCAATACCCTAGCCATACCTAGTACAATTTTACCCCTTGGCCAACATTTTAACCTAAAACCTACTATAAGCACGGTCCATCCAACCTAATGACTAATTGATATCTTTTCTACAGGTACTAGATCTGGCACTGCTTTGGACCCGAACCTAGGAAACCTATCCAACTTGTAATATGTCAGAGCTAAAGAATCTGAGAACTAACTGTTAGACATGATGTATGCCCTAGAGGCAATTAGGGTGATATATCTTTATTAGCTATAATGTATAAACGGTTGTGAATTATTATTAATAATAATTAAGGCATCTTTGTTGCTTATTAGTGCTTTTAATTAAATTATGTATCTCCCTGGCATCATATATGTATAATATTAAATATGTATATGTGCATTGATGAGACAAAGTCTGTGACTACTTCATAATGTAAAAGTGCGAGGACATAGTGGGAGCCGTGGTGTGAGAACTACACATACGTGGTACTATGAATAGTGTAAATATCCCTAGTCATAGTTTCATTGAGATTGGACATCAATGGAGCAGATAGACTACCATGTGTAGGAATACTCCTTAGATTAGATCCAAGCAGCTGATCTCACAAGCTGAAGGTGGTACCTTGAATTAACACATGAATGTATTCAGGTAATACATTAGAGACCGCTATAAGACAGAAACTCAAAAATTACTATATCCATGTGTTGGTGTCATTTCTTATTGTAGTAACACTACAAGTATCCTCAGACCTGAGATACCGGTTACCTTGTGTACGAGTTGTTATACTTTGGGTCATACATATTCATACCCTAGTGATCAGGATGATATGGGTGATTACGGGTGTAGTGATGATCACTCGTTGGTATGCCAAGTAGTCAAGATGGGATCCATCACTCCTGATATAGTGATATAATGGAAGTTGTACCTTAAGGCCTCTTATTGAAGAGACACCCTCATAAACCTTTGATTAGAGAATAAGATTGATAGAACGGGTTTCTAGTCAATCTTGATACATTATGGCGAGTGGTGTTCTTTGTGAACAAGTCTAATTCCAGGATAGCTATGGTTATTACATGAGGTAACACTTAATCTGAGCTCAATAAACTATATGATACTTAACTTCATGGGAGGAATGTATTGAATTGGTTATTATTGCAGAATCGGATAAAGTTATAAGCACATGAAATTCAAAGTATTGGGGATCATACACCTTTGCTAGAAAGCCCATTTGATCATCTAGAGCTATCGGGTTCCATATCGATCTGGAACATTGAGCCTAAAGGTTCTCGAATGGGAAGCCAAGTTTAGGCTAACCTCTAGCGGCTCAATACTTTGGGATCCTACGAGGTCACACACTTTGGGTTTTTATTAGACTAAGTAAAGAACCTATAGACTGGGTCTATATCAAGAATGTTTGGTTGTCCTTAGAAGAATTATTAATTGGTTGAACCGAATTAATAATTTAGGGGAATAAAGAGAAAATATGGGAAAATTGCACAAAGCAGAACAAGAGAATTTTCCCATTGCGAGTGGGCCCCATATGAATACGAGTTGTTTGAAGTGGGGCCTGTGCAACATGGCAGCGCTTGCGGGGGCTGGTAGCGCAAACCCTCTAGAGCGCTACGTGGGCAACCCGCGACCATGGGCTACCCACTAAGTGGGATGGGATATTCCCATCCCACTTTTGTTTGAGGGGGAGTCAAACACTCCCCCTTTTTCCTTATATATAGGCCTCCCCTCTCTCATTATTCAACACACACTTCAGCTCAGCTTTTCTCTCTGAGCTTGACATCTCTTTCTTTGTTCGTTGTGCGAGATCCTTCAAGAGTTTCTCCAAACAATGAAGAATTCTTTTGAAGGCTCTTTCTAATTAAAGGGAGCTTTTCTCTGTCATATTTTCGGTGAAGATCCACGTGGATCAATAGTAGACACTATCCTAGTTTGGAAGCTCGCGCTAATGAAGTTCTACCTCATCGCTATAAGGGAACACCGCTACCAAAGAAAGAGAAAGCACGCATCAACTAGTAATGTTCTAATCTTAGATGCTGGGTTTCTTTTATAAGCTTTATAAACCTAAAAGCATATATGGAATGCATTAACTTAGATTATATCAATGATGTCATGCTTAGGAGATCCTTAGGTTAATTTTAAGTTTTGAAATTCTGCTTTGCAACGTTTGCATGTTCAATTATTATCTTGATTAACCAGTAGTGTTATCAAGGAGTGCTTTATGCTATGCATGATTGATTGTAATATGTTAAAATGATATTTTCTATGAATTGATTAAAGTACGATATGTTTGACTTATGTTTCAATTCTTGTTATAGAAAATGATGTGATAACTAGATTAGGGTTTTGCTCAAACTTGATCTAGGTGATTATCATATAAATTAGCAATGTTTTACCACAAATGTAAATGCTTTTATTGAGGGTCATCCTATACTTTACTCAATTAAAGAACAAAATCTTTAATCATAGTTGTCCGTGGTACAACAAATTGAAGTGCTCGTGGTTATTTTGGCAAGGATTGGACATGGCTTCTTATTCACTTTAAGAGGGGCCTCTCCTACTTAAAAATCTCCATTGGTTTTAGATTCAAAAGCACCCAATGGACTTTTATGACTTAGTCGAAATCTAGTATGAGAACTGGATTCTGCACATGGTTTTACAAATGTGGTTTAAGTTGTTAAATTAAAACTTATAGACATAGATGCAATGACTAAAAAATGGACCTTGTTTGTTTTACATGGTATGTGGAGTCTTGGCATAATAGAATGATTATGATATACCAGTCCCGAGCATATTCCCTTAGAGTTAATAATTCCAAATAGTCCAGAATTATTATTTTCATAATCATATCCATCGTATAAGACCTAGACTAGGGCAAGACCAGTGGCACCAATAAAATCCCTACAATAAAATTAAGGCGATATATAACCTTCCCGTCATAACCTGTGATATGAACCTTATTAATGGATGAAAGCACATGTACAACATGCTTTCCCTTAACATGTGTTTGGTCATTTGACTGGATGGGGTTAATTCTTTAACCAAAATGGGTTAGTTGTTGTTAGCAAGGTTTTGACTATAATAACTCCTAGGATTTTTTTTATTTATTAATGAAGCCAAAAACCTTGTCTCCCACTTTCCTACCGATAAGATATAAGTTCAAAATATGAACAGGTGTTGTCAGTATCACTTATCTAAATAGAAAAATGGTGACCACTGCAAGTATACAATTACGATGTAGTTTTAAAAGATATAGATCCCTTGGGGAAGGACTATCTCTAAAGATCAACAAGAAAATAAAATATTTTTGGGTTTTAGATTGGAGGATAAGAATGAAGAATGGATAGATATATGTATGGATGACTAGATATTCTAAATATATAGATTTTTCCTAAGAAATAAGTATAGCAAAGAAAACATGCAAGTTTAACAAAGTTCTTACGTTCACTAGACTAATTTAACATAATTAGTTTAGACACTTAGATGTTCAATGATTCACCGCAGAGCAACACATGAAATGACTTTTCTAAATCTAGTGCAAATGAATTAAGACGATTATATAAACCTGGACAACAATATTACTATGCTTAGTATGGGTTTCTCTCACATAGCCACATTTAGCAAGTTACAATTCCAAAAATGTTGGCTCACTAAACAGCGTTAAAATCATAGATCTAGTGATTATACACAATCTCGTTAACCCAAAACTACTCTTAAAGTTAACTCAAAGGTATATAACTTTATTAATATAAAAGACTCAACACGAAATACGCATTATAACACATAGACATATCATAAAATTCGAAATAGAAAGTATAAGTAGAAAGTAAAGCAAAGTTATAAGGTATGCAAGTGAAAGCTAAAGTTGATCAAACCGTATCCACTCTTTAATGGGAGTCATCAATTCCCACAATTCCTGCGTCTGCTTTGAATTCGATCTCGGCTTGTATAGATATTCTTAGTGAATATAGAACAAATAAATGTTGAAGAACAAAAATTTTTATTGATAAGTGATTTGCAAGTACACTTATACAACAATCGCTCAAATATATAGAGAAATCTAGTGATTGAAACAAGGATTCGAATAACTCAAACATTTTCTCACTAACACTTATGAACGTAGCAAAAACAAAATAAATTCACTCTCTATAGATGCACACACTATATCTTTCACTTTTTCTAATTCCAATGCCATGAAATTTTGTGAGTTTTGGAGCCCTATTTATAGAGTTCAAAGGGTTGAGTCTATCCAAACGAAGAGTTGTGTCTATTGGCGAAAGATTGCATCACTTCATTATGATTGGTTGAGAAGCTTTAATCTTATCCACAATGGATAGGCATCTATTCATGATTGGTTGACTTCTGATAAGTGTCTTTTCATTGGTAGTTGATGGTGGTTGATCATTCCTATCTAGAGGTTGGTAGTTAAGAAGATTTGACCAAAAAACCATCCAAGTCGCAACCGTGAATCTTTGTTTGACAATTTTCTGCTTCTGAAGTGTATCAAGTCATGACCGTGAATTGTAGTAACAATCGTGAATTGTGTTTTTCTTCAAAATTCTTCTTGTAACTTCATCCATCTTCGACAGCTTCGATCACAAGCCAAATCTTTAAATTCCATGCATCTTTTTGCACCTTTTTCACTCTTTTTACATAGAATTCCACTTTAGATCATTTTACTCCCAAGATTTACCTAGTATCTGCATTTGCACCAAAAACAATTAAATACCACGTGAAATCTTTTATATGAAGTATAAAAATGACTTAAATCATAGTGTTTAGTGTGTAAAATTATATTGATAATAAGTGTAACTATACACTTATCATACCACCACACTTAACTTTTGCCTTTTCCTCAAGGTAAGTTCAATAGAAGTGTATAAATTGGTAATCAAGTTCATACCACATTTGGTGAAAGACTATTGCAGTGAGTACCACATTCCCACGTTGCATAAGATTCAAGTAGAAGCCCGAAATTTCCCGCAAATTAGTAATGTGCAATTTATATAGTCTAGTTACATACCATTGTTCTTAATAGAGAGTCAACCGAATTGCATCTTCATATAAGCTTTATATGCATACTCGAATATTTCCTTCTCTTAAGCATAGTATAAAGTATAAAGGACATAGAAAGCACACTTTGATTAATTTTCTCTCTAGGCATTTTTAGGTAACCTAGGATGATAGAACACTCTTAGTGGTTGCATGTTATGCTCCATACCACTTTTTCAGTGGTTGCATTTTATGCTCCTTACCACTGATTTATTTTCTTTTAAGCATATGTTTTTGAAGTACTTTGTACTTTGCACCCATTTTTCATGCTATACTTTCTTTTCTTCTTTTTCACTCAATGAATGGTTGAAGTTTCTGCTCCATACCATTCCTCACCTTTTGCATAACTCATTGGTTATCCTCTCTTTCTTTTTATTTTTCACTCTTAATACCCTCATCCTTTATTGATCAATTTCAAAGTATTATGGCTATAGTTTTCCAACACTTTAAATAAACTCAATACTTATAGGACTTATTCGAGATTTGCATATAAAACTCATAGTAAGAATATTATTAGATATTACTCCACTTAAACTTTTTGGAAGTATTAAACTAAAACTATATAACTTATACTAATTCATGTTGCATTGAAATATATATCGAAACTTACTTGGAATGTTGCTCTCGAATGTTACTCACCACTCATCCTTGCCAAATTGATATATGTTGTGTGCTAACATCAAACTTGAAATACCTAACACTCATAATAACCTTGGATAAATATTAGTAAAGTACAAGAATAGATAGTGGATAAATAACATGAAAATCAACAAAAAATTTCAAATTCTTTGATTTTTTATTCTATTCAATTTTTTTGGATTTTTCGAGATTTTTACAAATATCCTCCCACACTTAAAGAACACAATGTCCTCATTGTGAGATATCTAATAAAAATCAAAATTAAAAACTAGTCTAAAAATATGAAAAAGAAAAGTAAAGAGAAAACCCGTTCTATTGAGAAGGAGAATCTAGGGCCATGTTGCGATTAAGAAGGCCTATCGTGACGTGACTTCCTTAATCACGGAAATAATAGGTTTTGAAACCCGATATTCATGAGTGCGAGATGTATGTTGCAGTCGCGATCTTCTTTAATTCTTCAAATTCTTCGATTTTAGTCTTTGTACCAAGAAAAACTTAGAAAAACAAATGTATTAAATATAATTGCCCATTCTTCGGTGAACAAGTTTTTGGCACCATTGCTGGGGAAGGTAATAGCGTTCTAAGGAAGAAAATTACGGGGAAGGCAAGTAAGTTCTAAAGTTTTTTTTTTGTTTATTTTATTTTCTATACCATACAATTTTCTAAATCTCATTCTAGATATGAAAAGATTATGAAATAATCATCTTGGGGTGATACGTCATAATTTTCCATCTTAGTTCTTGACAAATAGAAGAGTTTTTTCTATTTTTCCAATTCACGTTCGCGACTGTCTATCGCGCTCATGAATTTCCTTTCAAAACTTTCTATTTCCAAAATTCTGTAAGTCACGCTCACAATCTAGGATCATGATCGTGACACATTCAATATCTGTAGTAATTTTGGCAGTTTTTCGGTAGTTTTTCTCATATTCTACATATAGGTCGTGATTCTCAACACTCGTTATTTCAGTTATCCAAAATTCCTTCTTTTTTAATAAAAAATTTCTCTTCTAAACCTTGAAATCAATCAATCCTTTTCATCAAAATGAGTCACTAAAACAAATCTATTCTCATTCCTCCTTCAAACCTGCAAGAATGGTATGAGGCACCTTTTCCTATTCATTCTCGAGAAGAAGGTGATCATTTTAAAACCATTAGAGATGCAAATTTCACTAGTTCTTACGTCATTCATAAGAATAGTTTCATCGAATTAGGAATTTATGAGAGGGTAATGTATTACCTTGGAGTCCTAAACATGGTTCTCTATTCATCAATGAATATTGGAAACAGTGAAGACAATTGCAAGGAAATGTTGATTTCATTAGTTTAGATGAATCTTAAGATGAATTATTTGGAGTATCGACATCAAGGAAAGAAGTATAAGTTGTCAAGGAAGAAATTGGAGCAAAATCTGGGATTCTCCAAAGATTGTTACTATAAAATGCTTCCTGGTTGGGATCCACTACCAACATGGAATTGCCTTACTGGAAAAGATGAATACAAACAGGAATCTGCCTATAGCCGGTTGATTCGAGGCCCCTGTTTGCTCACTCTTCACTTCTATCTAAGTAGTGCACTTTTCAGTAGAGCTAGTTCTGACACAGTCATTCCTAAAGAATTGTTTATCTTAGAAGCAATCAAGAATGGCATGCTTGTAGACGTATCAGGGATTATGATGGGGATTCTTATATCTGCCGCAATCGATCCTGGTAGGATATCATACGGGTGTCGAACTATGGCGAATTTGCTAGGACAAATTAGGAGATTACCAAGTTGTGGAGAAGTCTTTACTGATGAAGATGAAATTCCGGAGTTCACTACAGAAGTTTTCTTCAAGAAAGGATTTCTAACTAAGTGTATTAGGGAGAATGGGATAGCCTATGATTGGAAATCATGGGACGAACAAGTTGAGGCTGATAAAAAGCAAGAAAGAGAAATTGCTAGGAAAGAGGGAAGTAGTTCAACCAATCTTAAAAGGAAGTTGAACAAATTAATGGAAGAACAAATCTCTATTCATTGCAAGATTAGCAATATCCATATTTCAGTTTGTGATGTTGAAAGGGATCTGTGGGAGTCACGTTATAAGATTGATCAGATGATTGAATCCTTAACTCTTGAATGAATAGTTTTCTTTTCTTTTCAGTTTAGAATCTTGTAGTCTTTTCTTTCAGTAAAGTTAGTTTGTGTTGTGTGTTTTCATTATTTGTTTGTTTGTTTGTGCTTTTATTGTTCATATGTAAATCTTTGTTTTTATAAATGAAAATTTGAATAACAAGACATTGATGTTCAATTGTTATCTTCACCATGAATTCCCAAGGTATAATAGTAAATATTTATCATTTATATTTAACAAAGTTTGTTTTATTTGTGTTTTTAAGATTTTATAGGTGCAAGTCTAAAAATTGAAGAATTTGGAGAACAAAGAGGTTCGTGACCGTGACACAATTTCTGCTCGTAATCACTAGATAGAAAAACTTTCTATTTCTTTCATGGGGAGAGTCACGATCGTGACATGGCAAAATTATAACCGTTACAGATCATGAACTGACACGCGATAGATGGCTAAAACTACAATTAATAGCTAGTTTTGACCCTAAACGGCTATAATCCCATTTATGACCAATTAGAGTCCCCTTAAACCTCTATAAATAGTTCTAAGTTGAACCCTAGCCACCACACCTTCTAAAAAGCCTTCAAAAATTTTGATTTTCTCATCTTCTATATTCGAAAACATCTAAACCTTTTTCAAACCTTTATCTTCAAAACTAACATGACTCGTGTGAAAAGAGCAGCACAAAAGAGAGGAGCTCAATCAATTCAAGAAGAATTTGATTGTCCTTTCAGGTTAAGGACAAGAGAAGAGGGCAAGAGATTTCAAAAGCTAAGCAAATTGGATATCACCGAGATGATATTCCTCGATCTAGTTTTCTTGGAAACTCTGAATCTCTGAGAAGAGATGGAAGCGTACCTTTCCATTCTTGGTCTTTCGAAATTTGTGGATATGCGGTTCCCACAAAATCAAGATTGGATTCTCGAGTGTTTGGTTACATTCGATTACGAAGATTCAAGGAAGAGGGTGATTCAATTGCAGAATCAAGGACAGCAATACACCATCACGAGAGAGATGATGGATGATTGGTTTGGTTTCGAGATCGTTAATTCATCAAGCATGATGGACTCATTTCAACCTAATCGAGGTTGGGCAAATTTATCGGGTAAGAGAGTCTTCGATCCCAAAAATTCTCCCAACGAACTTATTAAGGATGATTGTATTCTCCTTCTCCACAAATACCTTTCCACTTTGGTATTTTGTCGAGTTGAAAATACTAAGGTCCAAAAGAAGGACTTGTTTGTTCTCTCATGTGCTATGATGAAGCAAAAAGTGGAAATTGTGGATATTATATGGGATATGATGAAGAAGAACTCAACGAGCATGAGGAGTAAAATTGGAGCGGTAGAAATTATCACTGCCATAGTCTTAGGAGCAAGAAATGAACTCCCCTATGTTCAACAACCGGGTGAGTATTTTTGATACATGGATGGAAGTTATTTGAAGAACATCGGATTACTCCAAGATCACAATGGTGTTTATTCTTTCTACTCCTACTCCAACCGCACCAAGAAGCTCAATTTGACTCAAGAAGATTCTTCTGTCGGACCATCAAATCAATCCGTAAGCCATCGCAAAGGAAAAGCCCCGATGATGGAAATAAATGAAGATGAAGCTCCGGAATATTGGAAGGCTAGCATGCAACTAAAGTTGGATAATTGCCAAGCAGAACTTGGAGTTATGAAGAGGGACATGAAGATTCTGAAGAAAAGTAATAAGTCGATGCTTTGAAAATTACTTTCATTCTTTAAAAGATAAAATTGTCAATTCACTCCTAGTCTACCGGATTCTCCTTCACAATAAACGGGTTTATTCTTTTCTTACTTTATCTTTTTCAATAATTTTTAGATTAGCTTTAGTTGTTTAGTTTAGATTTTTATTAAATGTCTCACAATGAGGACATTGCATTCTTTAGTGTGAGGGGGCATTTGTAAAAATCCCGTAAAATCCAAAAAAATTAATAAAAGTAAAAAATCGAAGAATTTGAAATTTTTGTTGATTTTCATGTCAATTTATACATTATCATTTCTTATACTTTACTAACAATTATCTAAGGTTATTGTGAGTGTTAGGTATTTACAAGTTCTATGTTAGTGCAAAAATTGAGCGCATGTTGAATTTGAGCGTTAGTAGCACAACATTTATCAAATTTGGCAAGGATGAGTGGTGAGTAACATTCGAGAGCAACATTCCAAGTAAGTTTCGATTTATATTTCGATGCAACATGAATTAGTATAAGTTATTGATAAGTGTATACTTACACTCATTATCATAATAAATTTATACAATAAACACCATAGTTTGAGTCATTTTTATACTTCATATAAAAGATTTCATGTGGTATGTAGTTGTTTTTTATGCAAATGCAGATACTAGGTAAATCTTGGGAGTAAAATGATCAAAAGTGGAATTCTATGAAAAAAGAGTGAAAAAGGCGCAAAAAGATGCATGGAACTTAAAGATTTGGCTTAGGATCGAAGCTATCGAAGATCGGTGAAATTACGAGGAGATTTCTGAAGAAAACTCAATTCACGGTCACGATAATCATTCGTGGTCGCGACCTGTTCACTTCAGAAATAGAAATCTACCAACAAAAGATTCACGGTTGCGACATGTATATCACGGTCGCAACATGGCTGGTTTTCTGGTATTATCTTGTTAACTATCAACCGCCAGATAAGCATGAGCAACCGCCATCAACTACCAATGAAAAGACACTTATCAAGAGTCAACCAATCATGAAAAGGTGCCTATCCATTATGGATTAAATCAAAGCCTCTCAACCAATCACATTGAAGAGATGTAATTTTTCACCAATGGATGTGACTCTTAGTTTGGATAGATGCAACCCTTCATACTCTATAAATAGGGCTCCGAATCCTCAACAATTTCATGCATTGGTGGGTATTAAGTGCATCAATCAGTGTGCAAGGGTGGTATGCTTTTAGTGCAATAAAAGAGAGAAATATAGTGTGTGTATAGTTTGATTCGCTACGTTCTTAAGTGTTAGCGAGAAAATGTTTAAGTGATTCGATTCCTTGTTTCGATCACAAGATTTCTCTACGTATTCGAGCGATTATTGTGTAAGTGTACTTGCAAACCACTTATCAATAAAAGTTTTCGTTCTTCAATATT
>CATIWQ010230449.1:0-33503 GCA_949673415.1 Euphorbia schlechtendalii
GAAATTCGGGGATGTCCCGAGAACCGCTCCGTTGTAGGAGGCTTTTGTTGCAATGTTGACTGTAGGTTCCTCTTGTGGAGGTGGAGGCTCTTGTTTATCGAGACAGTGTTGCCCAAGTTCGGCATCGTCTTTACCTGTAAATGTCATGATGTGAATGTGATGTATGATTTATGCATGAATAATATTTATCATATGATGTATGTTCGTCTATTGTAGGCGTCGTGAGCTTCATTCAGTGAAGAGCCGTCTCTTGTGCTGGTGCATAATTGCCCTATGACTTGTCTTGTTAGGGATCCCATGGACGACCCCCTCAAAGTGACGACCATGGGTTCGTTGAATTAGATTCAAGTTCATAGCTTGGATCTGATTTGAGGAATGTCTAGATTAATCGTTGATCCCGCATTATGTTGGCGATGATCGCTTGGAAGCCGTTTTGCCTGAAGTGTTGAAGGTATATGATGCCTCGTACCGTTCCAAGGAGGAGATGATGAATTTGATATTTCTTTGGTTCTAATTTCTCCATAGATCGCCCTTGCGAGTTTTCAATCTATCGAACCTCGTCTTAATTTTTGCCTGGACCGCCCTTTCAGGCTTTCAATCTAGCAGACTCATTTTTCTTTATTTTATTCTTTATTTTTTTAATTTTTTGGATGTTTACTTGTGACATTCTACCATTGGTATGCAAGTAATCAAGATAAGCATATGCATAAAGATTCAGCAAAAATGACAATTCATTGATGAACTTAACAAGGGTATAAATGTTTCAAATTATTTGATTCCTACCATCAATTAGCCCTTTCAGGTTTTCTAACAAATATGGTTCTCTAGATGTCCTATGTTTTGCTTGAGCAGCCCTTTTCCAATTTTCAACTCATAGGATTATTCTTTTTCTATTTTTAAAAGAAGCCCTAATTTTTGCTCAACTAACCGAGTGTTAATTGACAGGCTAAATACAAATTTATTTTTTGTTCGTACTACTTTTCATCGATTTATTTCTTTCACTTATGCATGATAGCAATTGTGTATAACTTGGTTGATTTGGTATATCAGTTGTCATCTATGTCCATGACTTTATTTGTTGTCTCGTTCAGCATTTCTGATCGATTGGTTGGTGCTTACGCCGCTTTGTTAGCTTGACTTGTATGTGATGATGGGTCTGAAGGAACTAGTGACGTGTTCAACGTCTGACTCCTTTTTTGTGGCATTGCGCTTGTTGTTTCGTTTCATGAATGGTGGTGATGGAGTTGTTGATGTGTTCAACGATTTGACTCCTTCTTTGTGGCATTGAGCTTGTTGTTTGGTCTTATGAATGGAGTTGTTCATGTGTTCAACGATATAACTCCTTCTTTGTGGTATCGCGCCTGTTGTTTGGTCCCAACTTGCTTGGTTAACATTTTGGCCTTATTCTACCTTTTGATCTTTGCTTGACTCAGTGGACTTTTCATGCTTCGAGATCTTTCTATTGATATTTCATCCTTGTATGATGGAGTAATTACTATCATGTGTTGTCTAAGTACATTTATTTATCTCTCACTTTCTCTCAAGAGTCAAATCATTTGAATTTATTGTGGGGAATCCATTTATACCCAAATTAATTTCATGAAATGATGTGTCACGTGTGCTAAAAATATTATGTATATGTTTATGAGAATGCGTGATGTCATTGATAGAATATCAAGCAAGTAAACAAAGTTCAACTTATTTGATAAATAATTCAAAAGCCCCGTGGGCAAAGTAGCTGAAAGCTAAATTATTACATAATCATTCCTCATGCAAGGTCCCCCCAGAAGTATCAATAGATTCGAAGTGCTCCATTCTATCTGCCTTTTCAAACACTTCTTGATAGCTCGAGAAAATGTCTAATCCAAATTTGTTCCTGTATGATAGTAGTGCACCATCCAGAAGCTTGGTTATCATCTCTGGTAGAGTCAAGCGAGCCCAAAGCTTGACTTGTGTCACCATCCAACGAGCATAGTATGATTTGAAACTCTCACCCTGCCTTTGCCTTATAGCCTCTAAATGTTGCATTGTGGTTTCCATCTGAGAGTTAAAACCATAATGCTCCAGCATAGCTTGAGCGAGGCTATTCCAATCGGTAGCTATGTCCAGCGAAAGGTGGTTGTACCATTCGTTGACCGGGTGGCCTAAGGTGATGATGAAGAGCTTAGCCATCATTCGATAGCTGACCCTCAGTGCTCTCATCACCATCTGATCGTGCGTTAAGTGAGCGTGCGGGTTGCCAGATCCTAAGTACTTCTAAAATTGCGACATTACGAAGTTCGAGGGCAAGCCATCTTCATCCCCAATTGCTGGTTATGTAGGGAATGTGTTCCTTAGGTGGCCACCATGAGTGGATAAGAAATGTTGCCCTAGTTGTGCCATTCTTGGTTGTTGAAGGATGGCGTTCCCTGCAATTGGATAAGAGCCATATTGCCCCTAAGGATATACTGCAAAATGGGGCAGTTGAGGTGCTTGGAATTGTGAGGTGACCGATGTACTCTAATTAGGAATAGGGTGTTGGGTAATTCCTTGGTAGAAAGGCCCTGGTGCGAATGCTGGTTGGACATTTTATCCAGGGAAGAATTGTGAAAGATTGGTAAAGTTATATCTTGGCTGCCCAATATGAGCCTGGTTCAGCTGACTTTGTCCTGCCCCGAACTGATAAATGGCAGTAGGAGTTGAGGATACTGCATGCGAGGTAGGATGTGCTCCTGTTGGATTGACGTTGTTGAGGGTGACCTCCAAGCTGGACATTGCATTCTGGGCCCTCCCGACATGTTGGAGAATGAGCGATGCTAGCTGTTCGTTGTTGGTAAAGGCATTCAGGGCAGCTGCAATCTCGGCACTCACTGATGACTGTTGAGAATTTTATCCCGTAAGGACATGGTGATCCTCTCCCATATCTTCTTCTTGTGGATTAGCCATGACAGATGTGTGTTAAATCGAATCTGAGTCTGAACCCGAGTCTTCACTTGACTTAGTGTAAGGAACCCCCTCCAGATTGGCCACAATTGGGGAAACATGGACCAGGCGGCGAGCAGGCCTCTTCCAAGCCCCTTTGATACATGAGCAGAATATTAGACCGTGCATGTAAGATTCGTGATATTATTCATAATGCGAGAAATGAGTGAGATGTTTAATGTTATGGCTGCATTCATAAGGGGTTAGCGTGCCATGATGTGAAATAACATGTATGTCAATCCATTTAAAACAAACCAATTAGTCATTAGGTAAAGATGAAAATAGGTGGACATGAAAATCCAATAACGGGGGTTGGACTTGAGATTTGTACAATGTCGTTGTGGCATCGTAATATGAGTGGTGTAAGTGAGGTGACTAAGTTACCTATGTTGTAATAGGTCAATGGTTTGAGGTTTTGTACAATGACTAGGTCTCATGGAATGAGGAGATAAAATTTTTTACGAGTAAGCAATGTAACATACCCTAAAATGAAAACAACTACCGTATGTAGCTACCTAATGAATGATTTGGTTATTTCGCCCAATCAGGGTAGAGTTTTTGGATACCTATGTGGTCAACACTATTTGTAAGTATGTGGTGATACGTGAATTATTGCCTCATGTGGGTGAATGATTCGGGTATGAAGTATATACCCTTGAAGATTTGGTAATGTAAGACTTTTAAAGTAAGTTTACCTCTTGTGGGCTTAGGTTAGGACATCAACTGGGATATCCTTTAATGTGGAAAATGGTTTTGGGTAGGTACTTGCCCTGTTTGGGCTTTTGGAGTGTATAATTACCCCGGAAGGGCTGTGAATTGGATGTCGAGTGGAAATCTCATGGGTAATGTAGTGGAAATGTTATTGCCCCTTACAGGCTAAGTGTCGGATGTCAAGTGGACATCATGCAGTAAAAGAAAGATATTTTTGCCATGTAGAGGCTAATGGCGGGAGGTCAAGTGGACATCTCACTGAAAAGGGGTAAGTGATGTTCCTAAGTGGTTGTATGTTGTCCTAGGGTGACACAATCTATAGTGTCAACTGTGCCTAAGTGTATGTGATATTGGTTTTGTATCGTGATATGTACATTATCATGAGTGTGTGCGTTCAAGTGTCTGCATAAAAATTCATGGTTACCATGACATTTGTTCAGTGACAAATTGAAAGTAGTATACACATAGCACATAACATGCAATGTCCAAACTTTGAACCATACAACTCCCGTGTGTAGGGTTTTTGGATTGTCTCTATCCTAAGTTTGGTTCATCTTAGTACTGCGAGGATACTAAGGAGCGCACCTGCAGGAAAATATAATGCATGATCGCGTGTTTGGGTAACACCCTTGGGAAAATGCCTACAGTTTATTTACATGAGGGTTATAAATGAGTTGTTGATGTAGAAGGTTCTTGTTGCGCTAAAATACACTCCAAGCCTCTCCCCAAATGGGTTGAGGGAGGTACATGCGATATGGTAACAAGTGCTCCACCTGCTCAAGTACTATCTTTTCTCAGGGAAGCAGATTAGTAAAAGAGAAAGCTTCACGATAATAGTGGTACCTTAGACTTATGGGCTAATCCCTTTTATTGCAATGCGAAATTATGAATATGTCATAATTAAGAGAAAAAGGAATAATGTGATCAATAATTTTTGGCACTTTTCTAAATCTAAAATCTTTGAAAAACAAGTTTTAGAAAAAATCCCCAGCGGAGTCGCCACTGTGAGCGGGTGACAAGGAGAGGTGGGCTGAGTGCGCGTAGAAGATGAGAGGCGCGGTCCATCGGGGTGTTTGAAAAAAGGTGCACCGGGTTGGGGACTCGGAAAAGAGGTTAAAAGAGAGAGCGAAAACAATTTAGATAGGTTCGAACCCGAATAAGCTGTCTCTTAATGTGGAGTAGCCACCTGGATTAGCTCTTTACAGGAATTAGAGTCCTATGAGGCTTAACGTCAGGGGGATGGCCCACCAAGACACAGAGATTCGGGTTCGGGATAAGTTCCTTATTTCTTATGTGATCACATTATATTACATCTACAGAAAACCTTATTTTCTTAGTTATGCATATTCGCACATAGGTTGTTTTTAGACTTTATATGCATGATTCAAGTATTGCAATATAAACCATCCACAAAGTAGTAAGTAAATGCGGAAAATAAATGCGAACAATAAAAATTACAAGGGTTTCAAAAATCAGGAGATGCAACCGCCTGCTACCCTATTACTTACATTTCCTCAAAAATATATGCAATACCCGATGGAAAAATAGAATCCTAAACATACATCTAACCTGCATCCATAAAGGTTAGCACAGGGCATATCACATATGTTCGATTTGATTTTAGCGAGGGTCGTGTGGCCCAATTAAAACATCGACGGTTTAAAGTTGTTATTTTAAATAAAAATAGTTCATTTTTATTTAGACGTATGTTGATAAACTTTGTTAGTGAAAATGATCACATGGCATAAAGGTGAGGTCTGTTATCCGGGAATAATTTTAATTCCCTTCGTTGGGGTATTTTAACATAAAAATTAAAAAGAAATAAAAGATAAAGAAGAGAATTACAACATTATTTACAATAATAAGGAATAAAAATAATTCCTAGGTCCACAAATAAAAATCAGAAAGAGATGAAGTAGATGAAAGCACAGAATCTGCAATTCTAGGAACTTAGAGGCTTACCCTTGCGGTATGAATCCACTTCGGCGTATCCGTTCAATCCCCGGGAGCGTTCCTCATTCATTTTGATTTAATTGTAGTTTAATTGGAAAATACGTGTTTATTTATCCAAATGATAATCAGACTCGGGTTCTAAATTTGTTTTAGGCCCGAGAGTATCTGCGGATATTTGAAGACAAATAGATGTAGAAATTTGATTTTAAGATGAAGAAGTTTAGAATCCAAAAGTTTTTTGAATCCAAGAAAATGTTAGAAGAAAGTATTTGTCTGTGTTTTTTTTATTTGAAAGAGAGAATTTTTCTCTCAAATTTCGATCCCCCTTCAATCCAAAAATGTCCGACTATTTATAGAAAAATCCTGGAAAATCCAAAAAAGGTAAGTTTTTTCGGCGAGGGGTTTTGCCGGAAAAAAAGTTTGGTGAGGCTCCTCGCCGCGTCTTTGGCGAGGCCGCCTCGCCAAGTTTGGCGAGGTTTGGCGAGGCCGCCTTGCCACCAACTTTGGCGAGGCATGCCCTTGCCAAGGAGTTTGGCGAGGCTGCCTCGCCAAGATGTTTGGCGAGGCTTGCCTTTCCAAAGCCAATTTTTTTACGAGGCCTGCCTTCAGGCCTGGGATTTAGTCTCCCCCGATTTTTTTTATTTTCAATATTTTTTATTTTTTTATGTATTTTCTTATTTTTTAATTAATTTTTGAATAAAATTAAATAATTCAGCGACAAGGAAGACTTCCATTTGAAGATCGTCGGATAGTCAAGGATAAATATCCCGAAAAGCATCATCATTGAATGCGCGAGCTGGTACATAATCCCGTGCTCACAGGGAACTTACCTGAAAGCAACACGCAACCCTTTTTAGCTTAGTCGTGGTTTAAAATAACCCTTTTAATTTATTTTTGTATCTAACACTTTTTTAAAAACACCAATAATAATAGAAATGAATGTAATAAAATGAACTTTTGCAGCAAGATTGAAAATGATAAAGTCTCAGAAACTTTAAATCCACTTTATCTAGATTCGTAGTTGATTTCTCAGAATAATGAACAATAAAACAATTAAGAATAAATTGGGTTGGTGTTTGGGAGGTGTTTAGACTTCAACAATCAAATTGAGCAATAGAGTAAAAGAGAACAAAGAGACGAATTTGAATAATTCCTATCATTGTTCAAAACCTTTCTAAAGAACTCGACAATGATTCACAAGACAAGAAATGTAATTAACAGATTTTTGGCTTGTAAGAGAGTACAATTTTCGGTCCTGATTTAGTAAAATCTAAGCTTTATTTATAGATATTCGAATCTCATTTCGGGAAAAAATAAGAATCACTGAAGAAAAGGATTCATCAACCAATTTCGGTACCGTGATTGGTGATTTTAGTACTGAGACCATGATAGCACTATCATGATTGACAAATTACGATGCCATTTCACTTGTTTTAGGATTAATTCGATGGTTTTTTATGAAGGGTAAAAAGATGATTTTTTTTCTATTCTTCAACCAATTTCGAGAATCCACTTATAAATAAAAAAAAGATTTACGTGGTATAAAATTAAATCTTTCATCATTGACTTTCAATATTGTGAAAAATCGTGCTCATAGAAGGGTACCCAACAAAGAATCAAAAAGTACAAGAGGAACAGATAGATCTTTTCCAGTAAATCAGGTAGACCTCAATGAATATGGAAATGTTGTTACTAGCATGCATGTTAATGTAGAAAGAGGTGGCAGACTTTGAAAATATACTGGAAGGAGTCAGACTTGTTTGAAATCCCTCTAAACATGCAAAAGAAGAAAGATGATTGTGAAGAAAACACATTCTGGAAACTCCAGAAAGAGAATAACAAAGTATAATAAGTGTTAAATACATATGTCAAAAATAAGGTTTTGTTATTTCTAAGTTGAGAAGATCTCATGGCATTTGAACATCTAAAAGTATCCCTACTTTAGAAGATGCATCTCTCAGAAGATTTCCAAGGACTAATAAGTGAATATGCTCATTAGTCATTAGTATATGATATCATCTGATATCTCATTAAATGCCTCCACATGCAAAAGTCCCCCTTTGAAAAATGGATGAAACGGTTTGTAGTCCAAGGAACAAAAACATTCTTTCTTCCTTAAAGAAGACAATCGTACATTGTGGGACCAAGAATTCCTCTCTCATTCTTCTTATATAGAGCTTGGGCTGCTTCTCCTTAGATAGCTGTGTCTTAATGGAAATAAACACGGCTAAATCTCAACCCTATTGCAAAATCTCTATGAAACTTCACTTATGAATCTTCAAGCAAACACTAAATCCAATCTTTTTTTAATTGAGTTTTTTTATTAAAACATAGTTTAAAAGCTCACTTCTTTAATTCTCACAAAAAATTATAATCACTAACCTAAGTGTTAAGTTATTGTGAGGGAGCTTAGATACCAAGAGAGAAGGGTACTCAACATATTGGGAAAGCTCTGAGCCTATATACAGCAAGGAAGGTACTTATGTAATGGAAAAGCTCAAAATTACTGTGATTGTTGGATGATACTTCAATCAGCATTGTAGCGATTTGCTTCTTCACCCAAAGAAGATTCCACAGTGAATTAATACTTGGACAGAGTCTCCAAGGACTGGATTAGGCAGAGGCTGAATCAGTATAAAAATCTGAGTTTGTAAATTCTCTTTCCTCTTATATTATCTGTCATCGCATTCATAGTCAGATGAGTTTATTAGATTAAATTCAAAGTTTGCAACATAAACCTAGTTAATTCAAGGTCTTCTAATAAAGACTACAAGCTAGTTGTTTATTCAGAAGAAGCTTTAGAGGTAATATTCTGCATTACCTCTAAACGATGTTAAGAACTCGAAAAAGAGTTATTTAACCCCCTCTTTCCTGTTTATCACCCCTACTGGGTCCAACACCAAGATATGGCCACACAACTACAAACACAATCATGGAATTTTGAGCAATTTCATGGAAATTCACATGTTAATTCATAGGAAGAGCCATTTGGAAATCCTAAGGTAAATATTGTAGAAGACCCATTTTGGAACTTTAAAGATGATAATGAATAAGTGGGTCGACACCTAATCCATCACTAGAACCCCTAACATGAGGAAGAATATTTAATTGGTAATCTACCTAGTTGGGATTTTAATTATGATGATGAATAAAATTTAAAGACTTCAGAGCTGGACACCTAAATGGAGACGTAAACGAGGACTAGAATTCGAGGATGAAGAATTTGAAGAACAACTAGTTAACTGGATAGGTGCTTTTAATTATGACAACTCAAACATTTGTAATGGATAATTGATCAACTCAAATGATGAGAGATATGCAAGATATCAGGAATCCAACTCCGGAGTTTTTGAATAAGTAAAAAGATAAGACATTGATAATTTTAATGACTTTTGATTCTAACAATGAGTGTATTTTTGGAGGATTCATTGATATGATACGAGAACAAGTCTAAAAACCCTTTGTAGAGTATATAATGGAAAGAATAAGGGAAGAAAATAAGAAATCTGCTATTATTAGTCAAATAAAGTTCCTGAATATGAGAGTTTTCTTTCCCTTCTTCTATAACGAGACTAAGAATCCATGACCTCACATTTATGGGTTCGTTCGTATGGTGAATGACCATTAAATTCATTATACCCACTGGTCTGAGAGATTAAGTGTAACTCTTTAAGAGAAGATAATGGTCTGGTGTACTAACTCTCTACCAGAACAATTTAGAATGTCTTGGCACAACAGTTCACTGACTACTTCTCATGGATAGAACCACCAGAAGGCTCACTTTTAAAAAAAAGACAAGAATGGTTATCTGCTTTTGTAAATTTCTTGGTAGGGACTAATTGTGTATATCTTATGTCTTTCAAATCAACCCAAGAGTACCTATGGTTATGAAAAAGTACGATGAAGAAAAAGAGTTCAACCTAATCCCGTTCATGTACAATAAGACTCTAGACCTGCTCGGAGGGAAAGACCCACAACAAGGGTATCTTCATCAACCAATATGATTCAACAAGGAGGAGCTAGAAATTCCATCATGTCCCAGATCTTATGTTACAATCTGACTAGTGAAAGTGAACCAAAGAAGGAGGTACCATGTAGCGGCCATTCACTACAAAATATTCCCTCATGGTAATGATTGTAAAAAAACCCTTGAGTTTGAGGGAAATTCTCTTGAGGAAGATTTTAATGAATTTGAGGTCTTTGAAACAAAAAACGTTTACCAATACTCTTAGTTAATCACTTAAGGATGAAGAGTTATGGGGGCAACCGAGCCTATACCTTTGAGAAATGAAGCTCCTATCTTACCATTCCCACTAACCCATCAATCGGGATTGGAGATCCTATCATTGATCAGCTCAAAGCAACTTCTTCAAAGTTGATTATTTTTTAACTCTTAATCAATTTTGAGGACCATAGATGGCCATTGTTAAGAATCTCATGGAAACTTTGCCCTATGCATCACCAGATCAAATTTGCATGCTACTCTATTCTAAGATAAGCATGAGTATTCCTGATATCACAATGTCAAACCTAGCAGACAAAGAACTCACCATAATAGGGCTTAATATCTAAAATCTAATGTATTTGGTCGTGTCATGCCTTGTATCATGGTGGATGACGATTCAGCTCTAAATGAGAACCCAAGGAAAATTCTCCAAATTCTAGGACTGAATGAAGGGGCTCTAAAAAGGTCAGCTACAGTTATAAAGGTTTATGATGATTCCAAGAGGGAGATTATTAAATTTTGAAGCAAAAGTCATCATTAGAGAGATATCATCCATTATCCTCTACGTAATGATTGATATTCCAATTACCTTCTCGCTATTGCTTAGAAATCCATGGTTTCATTCTTTGGGAGGAGTATCGTCCACTCTTCACTAGAAGGTTAAGATTCCATTCTAATAGAAAGATTATCACTTTGGAAGCAATAAGGTATCCACCATTGTATTGCTTAAAATGGAGGAATACAACATGACAGGCTTCACCATAGCCATGATTGGGTAAAATTCTTATATCCAGCTAGAGGGACACTAGAGCCCATGAATCAAAAAGTATATGGAACAACACCATATCCCTGGAACTAAACTAGGTGCACTGGGGCAAAGAATGATGACCTTCAACATTAAGGAAGGAGAATTTAAGCCATCTAGTTTCTATTATAAAGGATCAAGGAATCAGACGTGCAAGACTCCAAAAGCTAACAATATTAGCACTTTTAAATGTCCTTATGAAAAAGCCTTATGATGGGGTTCCCGAGCCTGTTACACAGTAAGGCAAGACACTACCATGATTTGAAATCTTCTTTCATGTTATCAACTATGACAAGTATGGTAAAAGACATGTTCTCAACAAGTTGAAGGAAGAAAAAGAAAGGTAGGAAATAATGAATGTCATTTATATTTATTCCAGGTTAGTCATCAGACATGTGAAAGAAGTAGATGAATTTCTTTGATGGAGCTTGAATAAGAAAGATGCAGGCCTTAGAGTCATTGTTATCATTCTAGATGGAGGAGTTATACCTTTTTCAAAGTGGCTAGAATTAACCACCATAAACAATGGGGTTGAATACGAGGCTTACTTATTTGGGATGAGTGCATTGATTAATATAAAAACTGATAAGGATAATTAGCAATTTTATTTTGGTAGTCAACCATGTAACCAGTTATTGGGAATTTAAAGAGTCTCTCGAGCCATACTTGGAAGCCTTATGGAGAAAAACAACATCATTAGCGAATGTGAATTCTACTACATACCTAGAGATGAGAATCGGATGGTAAAAATTCTAGCCACCCCAGCGTCAATGTGGGAAGGAACTCAGAATCAATCAATGAAGCCACTCATCATGGAAACCATAAAATCTTCATTTTATGTCTCGATGGAAGATATTTAAAAAATCAAAGAAGAGCTTTAGTACACTGATATTGTTAAGTATTTAGAAGATGATAGCAATCTGGAAAAAAAGCTATGGATTTTGATAGAAAACATTGAGAATACTAGTTGTTCAATTTTATCTAATAAAGGGGAAAATATTCAAGAGATCATCTGCTGATTTGTTATTGAAGTGCCTAACTTAACAAGAGGCAAGGAAAATGATGAAAGAAATGCATTTAGTATACTATGATCCACATATGAATAGTTTTATGCTAGCCAAGAAGATTCAATGAATGGGAAATTCATGGTTCACCATGTTAGCCTATTGTATCCAAGAAGTTAAATTACGTCATGCCAGTAAAATCCATGGAGATGTCAATCATCGATCGCCAATGAAATTACAAATTTAACCACACCTTGACCATTCTCAACTTGGGGCATTGATTTCATTTAGATAAAACCTTCATCATGAATGGAAATCAATTGGTTAAAATTGATTATTTCTCCAACCGGGCTGAGGTAGAATCCTATGTGAAAATCACTATTAAGAAGATGGCTCGATTAATATAAAAGACTTTGCTAGATACAGCATCCCTCATTATATTGTATTAGAAAATGGAGTACATATCCAAGGATAGACCGCATGCATGATTGAAAAGTATGGTATTGAGAATAATCGTTCTTCACCTTACAAACCACAAACAAATGGTGTTGTAGAAGCAACTGATAAATCCATAAAAAATTCCTATAAAAAATGGTCATCAATTACAGAGATTAGGTAGATCACCTACCTTTTCACATTATGGGGATATAGAACAAGCATAAAAAAATTCCACGAGGACAATTTGCATTATCTCTTGTATAGTGGATGGAAGAAGTTCTCCCCATGAAAGTTGAAGTTAAGTCTTCACGAGTTACTTGAAGAAAAACTATCAGAAGATAAATGAGTAAAACAAAAGTATGAAGACTTGAACTTGATGGAAGAGAAATGTTTGGTAGCTCTCAATAGTCTCCAGATGTACCAACAACACATGACAAGAGCATACAATCAAAAAGTCAAATGGAAAAACTAACCATTGAAAATTGGGGACTTAGTCTTAAAGCAAGATGGTAAGATGCACACTGACCAAGGAGTTCACTCAGCATGGGGGGTCTTACATCATCTATCAGGTATTCCTACATCCATTAACTATCTATTTGATTAATTTCTTCAACTTCTTAGTTTGTTATTTGTTCCAAAATGGGGGAAATTGTTGAACCCAAGTTAATAGTACTTCACAGTACTTAAACATTTTGGAAATAACAAACTCATTAGGATAGTGAAATTAATTAGTTACTAAATAGACTTTTAATTAGGCAAGTTTTACTTGAGGTTGTTTAAAATAACACTGTTTACTGATTTCTAATTAAGTTATGGCTTAGAGTAACAAAAGCTAAGGGAAGCTGAGTATTACATAGTTTATGAGATAAAGGTTGATAGATTAATCTCACAATTCAATGATCAAAATCACTATCTCTAAACGACCTAAAATCTCTTTCAAACGGGCAGATTTGAAAGTTGTGAAGAGAAGAGATTTTGAAGAACAAGTAAGGACGAGAAGTTTACAACGGCTACTTCCAACACCTTCAAGTATAAATAGAAGACTGAAGTAGACATTCAAACTTGGTGAATCACCTCGAATTTCTAAGAGCTGAAAATGTTGTCCAAGCATTCACAACATTTAGAAATTCCAAATTCAAGTAATCTTAAGCAAACAGTCGATTTCAAATCAGTTTGTAAGAGAGAATCAAATTAGCTTAGAGTCTAGCTAAGCTTGTCATTGTAAAAGGATTCAATGCTTTTTATAAGTTGAAATCCTTTATTCATTAAATTTTCGAAGGGAGCAACGCTACGAAGGATGCGCTGCTCAAGGAAAATGTTATTTGAAAATGTGATTTTCAACCTTAATAGACTCAAGATCAGGATCTCTAGCCTATGGTACTCAGAGTCGCCACCCGAATCAGCTCTTCGGGGAAAATTTGGTACAGCCTATATTCGTTAAGTCTAAGCGATACCATAGTTCAAAGATTCGTGTCCGGGCTGAGTTACCTATTTCGTCGTTATTTGAGTTAACATTATTCCAGTTTGGAAACCAAACTTATGATATTTTGATTCAATCTAGATGTTTTCAGTTTTAGTTTACAGCACATGCAAAAAGCGGTAAATAAAGTGCTAGAAAGTAAACACGTAGGAAAGTAAATGCGCCTAGTCTATGGGGGATTAATTACATCATTGGGTTGGGGGTTTTACAAATCGCATAAATACATCAAAATCTAAGGGATACAAATGCCAAAAATACATCAATATCTAACAAATGTTACATTTGAAAAGTGATACCCGAAGGAAATTAAATCCTAACATACATCTATCCTAAACTACCTGCATCCATAAATGTTAGCACAAATACGACATATCACTGGTAGTTGCAAGTATGTTCATTTTGGTTTTGGCAAGACCCATGTGGTCGAGGTAAAAATAACTTTCAAAGTTCTTATTTTGTGAAAATTGTTCATTTTTATTTTCAACTATGTTGGTCATTTTTATTAGTGAAAATGCCACATGTTATATTGTTGGGTCGGTTATCCAGGAACTTGAGTTCCCTTCATGTGAGTGACCTAGAAAAACATTTAGAAACATAAATCAAGGATGAGCATGCATAACATAGCCATCATTTGGGTTAACAACAGTAACGATGTTATCCATATCGTTACCAACCTCCCTATGAAGGGCGATATCGATATGAATGGCCTAAAACGCTTTTGTTGCTACTCCAAACATTAATCAACATATTAATACATCAATAAATCATATATAAATCCTAAATAATTACAATTTAGAGGTTTTTTACCCCCAATGATGCATTTCCAAACTCAGAAGGGTCCCAAAGGGTCGTTCTGCGCTTAATCATTTGAAAAGGAGCAAAACAAAGTGAAATTGCATTCTGCCAATGGAAATGTCATTAATGATATTAGGCCATTTCTTTAACAACTTTGTGATGTCTTTAATGACATTATGTTATGTTGTTAACGACATCAAGGTTCCAGACCTGCAGAAAATACACAGAAATGGCAGAAAATAGCAAAAAGAAAATCCGAAACTTCAAACAAACATAACTTTTGCTATACTTAACCAATTTTGATGATCTTTATCATTACGGAAAGCTCAATATGTGTAGAATATGTTTATGTAAACAAAATACTCAAAAAGATATATTGCAATTTCCAGAAAATAGATTGGTGTATAAAAATAGAAATAACAGAAAAGAAAAGGAAACTTCAAAAAATGAAATGCATAAAAATGTAAGCACAAACTTTAGGAACTCAGAGGCTTACCCCGTAGCATAAATCCACTTTCTTTCAGGTTCATCAAGTCCTCCGGGAAGCTCTCCTTGTTTCTTTGGTCCTATTTTGTGATTTTTGACGAAAATGGAGAGTAGAGATCTACTCGTTGAGGGAAGGCAGGGCTTCCAGGATATGACTTGTAAAAAGAGGAAGAGAGGAGGTAGAAGTCCTTCTTCCTCTGAGTTTTAAACCTAAAAACACTGATCTTTTGAAACTTTAGTAAAAATGCTTTTTTATGAGCTCTCTATTTAGTTTTTTTCTTTCCTTTTTTCGGAAGAAAAATGTGTTCCTTCTTCTGGAACTGTCCCCCTCCGTGTTTGGCTGAAACTCAGCTCTCTTAAAGAGAGAGCTCCCTTCAATCCAAAAAAGTAGTCAAAGTTGGCTTTTTTCTTTTTTTCCATTTTTTCAACTTATTTCTCAATCCATATGCAAATGTTGGGATTCAAAAGTCTTTAGTGGGGTGTGGCAGCTGTATTTCAATGATAGAATCCGAGCAAGTGGGAAAATTTTGATTTTTTGGATGAAAAAGTTTACAAAGTACAATTATGGTTCTGCTATCAATGCGATATCATTAATGACATTGCAATGTCATTAACGACATTTCCAATGTAGTTAACTATATTGCTTCTTTGCATTGGGCTTTTTATGCTGAAATTGCCCAAAAAAAGGGTTAAGACTCAAAGAAACAAAGCAAGCTTCCTTTGGATGAATTCAAGATCTTGTAAAATGTGAAAAACTAGCAAGGGAAAAATAAATTACAACTTCATGATTGAACTCGTGAGTCGGGGTGAAATCCCGTACTCACAGGCTGCCCTCGTGGGATCACTACTGATATGAGATCAGTGTGGTCCCACGATTAAAAGAGCAGCGGGATTTAGAGATAATGCATGCCCGGTTACGGTTGGCACTCTTTGTGGATGATGGTTGGAAGCTTTCACTTTGGTGTGGTGTTTTTTCAAGGATTGGTCTCTCGATGCCCCTCGTGACTTGCCCGTTTGGCAATGATTGCCCCTTGAAGGTTGACCTTCGGTTGGTTGATACTGGTGGAACCATTAGGGAAAGAACGTTAGCCGTGTGCCTCCGTTCTTCTGGTTGAGGATCCCCTATATAGGCTGTAGCAAGCCCATTGACGACGTGGACCGCACAGAGTCCGTTGACTAAAAAAAGTCAGGACTAGGTGTGAACTATAGAAACTTCATTGACTGTAAAAAGTCAAAAAAGATGTGAACTGTAGAAAGTTAGAAGATTACGAACTGTAGAAAGTTCGTTGACTGTAAAAAGTCAGAGAGTTGCGAACTGTAGAAAGTTCATCGACTGTAAAATGTAGGAAATTTGCAAACTGTAGAAAGTTCGTGTGATTGTAAAAAGTCAGAGAATTACGAACTGTAGAAAGTTCACTGAGTGTAGAAAGTCTAAAGATTACGAACTGTAGAAAGTTCATTGACTGTAAAAGTCAGAAATTTGCAAACTGTAGAAAGTTCATTTGATTGTAAAAAGTCGAAGAAATGTGAACTATAGAAAGTTCGTCGACTATAGAAAGTCAGAAGATTACGAACTGTAGAAAGTTCGTTGAATGTAAAAAGTCCAAAATTTACGAACTGTAGAAAGTTCATTTGACTGTAAAAATTCAGAAGGAAAGATGACTATGGAAAGTCCGTTGACTGTAAAAAATCTAAAAAGGAATGCGGACTGTAGAAAGTCCGTTGATTGTAAAAAGTTTGAAAAGGAATGAGGACTATAGAAAGTCTGGTAACTATAAAAAGTCTGAAAAGAGATATGGACTGTAGAAAGTCTAAAAAAGAATGCGAACTGTAAAAAGTCTATTAAAAGAAATATGGACTATAGAAAGTCCCGAAGGGTACGCGGACTATAGAAAGTCTACGATGGATGCCCCTTGTGAGTTGACCATGGGTTGAATGTGACCTTGGTGCTGCTGGGGAAAGGATGAAAGCTGTGTGCTCCATGCCTTTGATGATACATCGATTGTGGTAAGTCTTCATCAAAATCCGCTGTGGGATGGTTGACCATTGCATTTTGAATTGTAAGCCCCTTGTGAGTTAACCTTTGGGTTGACTGTGACCCTCGGAATTACTAGGGAAAGGATGAAATCCGTGTGCTCCATGCCTTTGATGATACGTCCACTGTGGTAAGTCTTCCTCGAAATCCATTATGGGATGGTTGATCATTGCGGTCTGAATTGTATGCCCCTTGTGAGTTGACCTCTAGGTTAACTGTGACCCTCAGAACTGCTGGGGAAAGGATGAAAACCGTGTGCTCCATGCCTTTGATGATACGTCGATTGTGGTAAGTCTTCGTCGAAATTCGATGTGGGATGGTTGATCGTTGCGGTCTGAATTGTATACCCCTTGTGAGTTGACCTCTATGTTGACTACGACCCTCGGAATTGCTAGGAAAAGGATGAAAGCCATGTGCTCCATGCCTTTGATGATATATTGACTGTTGTGAGTCTTTGTTGAAATTTGTTGTGGGATGGTTGACCATTGCGGTCTGAATTGTATGCCCCTTGTGAGTTGACCTCTAGGTTGACTATGACCCTCAGAACTGTGAGGAAAGAATGAAAGCTGTGTTCTCCATGCCTCTGATGATAAGTCGACTGTGGGAAGTCTTCATCGAAATCCGCTGTGGGATGGTTGACCGTTGCGGTCTGAATTGTATGCCCCTTGTGAGTTGACCTCTGGGTTGACTGTGAACCTCGAAACTGCTAGGGAAAGGATGAAAGCCATGTGTTCTATGCCTTTGTTGATATGTTGACTGCTATGAGTCTTCGTTGAAATCCACTGTGGGATGGTTAACCGTTACGGTCTGAATTGTATGCCCCTTGTGAGTTGACCTCTGGGTTGACTATAACCCTTAGAACTGCTGGGGAAAGGATAAAAGTCATGTGTTCCATGCCTTTGATGATATGTTGACTGCTGTGAGTCTGACATAGACGCCCCTTGTGAGTTGAAGGGGTACCTACAAGAATGATAAATTTTATTAGTAGATACTTGTGACATATGTTTTAATTCCTTGATTGAGATTACTGAAAGCAAAAATTTTTACCCCTTCAATCAAGAATTAAAACATGAGGGTTCTAAGAAATTTTTCTTCAAGCCCATGATAAACATAGAAATTTGAGTTTGAGATTTTTGGGGATGTCCCGATTTTCGCTCTGTTGTTTTAGAAGGCTTTTATGATGTTGTAATACTGCTTGAAAGAGGCCTAGGTAGGCTTGAATAATATGAAAGTTGAAATGACTTGAGTTGGGCCATTATCATTCTCAATTTTGATGATGTGTTGCTCCGATATCTTCTTGAATTTGTAGTTTCCTCATGTGCAGGTAGAGTGTTTTTCTTGTCAGAATGGCATTACCTCGGTTTAACATTACCTTCACCTGTAAGTGACATGATGTGTATGCATGTATGAATGACTTTATGCATGAGTAATATTTAAAGCATGATGTATGTTTATCTGTTGCAGATATCATTGGCTTTGGCGTATTGGCCCAGTCGATAGTAGAAGCTTTATTGCATGAGGGGCCTTTTGGAGGTTTCCAAATTGATACCCTCTTATGCTAGTGCATGAGTGTCCCTGGGATTCATCTCATTGGGCATTCCATGGTTGCCTTTTCATCAATGGTCGAGTTTTGCAGACATGACTTCTTCAGAGTGATGATGGACATGGGTTCGAGTCGAAGTTCGATTTTGTGGATGAATCAGAGTCAAGTTCAAAGCCTGAATTTAGTTTGAAGAGGATTTGGATGAGTCATTGACTTTTTGACGCTCGTTTCCTTCTTTGGTATGGTGCCAATGATGTTAATGTTGATCCCGAACCATGTTGGTGATTCTCACTTTGAAGTTGATAAGGAGAGCTTGGAAGCTTTTGTTGTGGCAATCCTCTCTACGAGGGAAGTCTGAAGATATTCGTCCTAATATCTGGATGAGATAGACGATTCCTTGTGCCATTCAGAGGAGAGGATGATTAAATTGATATTTATTCGGTTTTAATTTCTTCATAGACCGCTCTTACAGGTTTTCAGTCTATCGAACCTTGTCTTAATTTTTACCTGGACCGCCCTTTCAGGTTTTCGATCCAGCAGACTCATCTTTTCTTTTATGTTCTTTCTTTTTTATTTTTATTGAATCATGATGTGATGGGATACTTACTTGCGATATTCTACCGTTGGCATGCAAACAATCAAGATAAACATATGCATAAAGATTCAGCAAGAATGACAATTCATAAATGAACTTAACAAGGGTATGAATGTTTCAAATGATTTGACTCCTGCCATTGACTAACCCTTTCAGGTTTTTTAATCAATGCATTTGCTTTTCTCTCGATGTCCTAAGTTTTTCCTGAGCCGCCCTTTTCGGGTTTTTAACTCAACGGACTATTCTTTTTCTATTTTGAAATGATGCCCTAATTTTTGCTCAACTAACAGAGTGCTAATTGATAGGCTAATTACTTTTGTTTTGTACTACTTTTTACATGATTTATTTCTTTCGCCTAGATGTGATAGCGTTTGATCCTATCTTGGTGGATTCATGACTTCAATAGCTTATTCGTTCAACATTTTCTGATTAATTTGTTAGCCGCTCTTGCCGCTATGTTGGCTTGAGGTATACACGGTGATGAGCGATGATGCTTGATATTCGTCTTTTCTATAGGTCTCCCTTATTTCTTAACAGCCAAATAGGGAATGAGTGATTTGTCGGGGATGGAAGGCTTCAAAACCTATATCAAACATAGCTTGATTTCATCGAACGCAAATAGACATTGTCTATTGGTACTCCTTCAATGGTGTGATGATCGGCCCACAAATGGTGATGATCCGCGTGATGAATTCAATGACACATTGAAATGCTTGACTCCTTCTTTGTGTTTTTGGCACTAGCGTCATGTTGGCCAACCTATCGGGTGTTTAACTACTTTGGGGAACTTAGCTTCAATTTGCTTTGTTACCTCTATCTTGACTCTTCCGGCCCATTTTGGTCTCAATCGTTTCATCTTTTGTTTGACTGACTCAATGGTCAGTGGAGATTTTGTGTTTGACAATCCTTCTATCGACCTCTAGCATGTCTTCATAGGACCAGGCAAACGCTATCACGTGTTGTCTAAGTACCTATGTTATCTCTCATTTTTCATCAAGCGTCAAATCATTTGAAATTATTATAGGGGATTCATTAATATCCAAATTAATTTCATGCGCTGATGTATCATGCATGCTAAAAACATTATGCTCATGTTCACAAGAATGTGTGATGTCATCAGAAAGAATATCAAGTAAGCAAGCAAAGTTTGAAGCATTCGAAGATTCAAAAGCCTCATTGACAGAGTTTGTTAACATGAAAAAGTTTAAAATACTAACTATTACATTATTAAAATCCTCATCCTCCACATGCGGAGGGTCTGCTTTCCCAGTAGTCACCTTTTCGCATTAGTGCTCATTAGTTGGTTCCCCCATGGGTGTATCCAGGGATTCTATCCACTCAAGCTTTTCAGCTTTCTCGAAAACCTCATTGTAAGAAGTGAAAGTGTCAGTCCTAAGCCTTTGTCGGTAGACTGGTAATGCCCCGGCCAATAGCTTTACAATCATCTCAAACAGAATAAGCTTATCCTTGAGTAGCACTTAGGTAAATTGATCATTGTAGAGAATGGTGCTTATAGCGTTGGCCATTTCTGAGCCGGTGTTTAATGGGATTTATTAGACAATTGGCACCTCATGTGAAATCTACTCGTCTATACCATAACCACCTCGAGGATCCGTCATCTCGAAACTCTAACCCGAACCAAAGATCGTTCTCCGATTTGAACCAAAATCTGAACTTAAACCCGAACCCAAACCTGAACTCGGGTCTTTGCTGGAATTAGTGTGTGGAATATCCTTTGATGGAAAGTTCTCTAGGCAAGCCATGATGGGGGAAATCCGGATGAGGCGGGAAGTCAGCCTCTTCCAAGCCTTAACTGAAGCAAACACAATCGAACAGCTTCATTAGATATGAAATGCATGCTTGACATACTTGATGTTGATGGGCGAGATGCATATGACGTGGTTGCATTACAAAGGGTTAATATGCCATGATGCAATAAAATTTATGTTTGTCAAGCCATTTGAAACAAACAGGGTTAGTCATTAGAAATAACGACGTAACTCAGATGATAATAAGACCTGACTCTTGTGGTGAGGGCTTGAGGTTGAGGTGACATCTATGTGATGTTGAGGGTTGTGTTTGTCAATCCACTTGGAACAAATAGGTCGATTGCCGTAATACCCATGTGGTAATGGGCTTGGGGTTGAGGTGTGAATCGTGTTTTGCCAATCCATTTGGAATAAAACAGGTTGACTTCTATAATACCTGTGTGGTGAAGTGTGACTTATGTTTGCCAATCCATTTGGAACAAACAGGCTAATTATCGTAATACCCGTGTGGTAAAAGGTTGAGGTTATGATTTGTGTTTACCAATCCACTTGGTACAAACAAGTTGATTGCCATAATACACGTGTGGTAATAGGCTTGGTTTTAAGTGTGACACATGTTTGCCAATCCATTTGGAACAAACAGGTTGATTGCCGTAATACCCATGTGGTAAGAAGTTTAGGTTATGATTTGTGTTTGCCAATCCGCTTGGAACAAACAAGTTGATACCATAATACCCGTGTGGTAATAGGCTTGGTTTAAAGTGTGACTCATGTTTACCAATCCATTTGAAACAAACAGGTTGATTACCGTAATACCCGTGTGGTAAAAGGCTGGTGATTGAGGTGCAACTCATGTTTTGCCAATCCAATTGGAACAAAATAGTTTGACTTCCGTATTACCCTTGTGATAATAGGCTTGATTATAAAATGTGACTTATGTTTGCCAATCCATTTAGAACAAACAAGTTGATTGTCGTAATACTCGAGTGGTAAAAGGCTGGTGATTAAGGTGCAACTCGTGTTTTGCCAATCTAATTGGAACAAAATATGTTGACTTCCATATTACCCGTGTGGTAATAGGCTTGATTTTAAAATGTGACTTATATTTGCCAATCCATTTGGAACAAACAAGTTGATTGCCGTAATACCCGTGTGGTAAAAGGCTAGGCTTTTTGAGAATTCGCAACAGTAGCACTTTCTCATGTCACGAGGTGGCTTTATTCAGCTTTAACACAATTGTGCGAGTCCAGGTAAATAGTGCTATGCACTGTGTGACTTAGTATAATGGGTTTGTTGCCCCGAATGGGCAGAGGTTTGGGTGCCAAGCGGCCAACTATAACCAAGGATGATCCTATCCTATGTGATGTTGTCTTATCGCATCATCTAATTCTAGGTTCAAGTTCGGGTAGAAAGGTGTGTCATACCCTAGGCTTAAAAGTCCATTATTCTAAGCAAACAAAGGTTTGAGTGCTTAGTAAGCACTATCTTAACCATGGTGGTCCTAATCCTAGGTGACACTGTCGTATCGCTTCTTTCTAACTCTAGGTAGACGGTGTCGGGATAATGACATGTGTGTGTATAATTCGTGTCTGCACAACAAATCGTGGGTTAGCATGATGCTTTACCTGAAATAAATGTGGTGCCGTGATGAACACATAGCACATAATATTCGACACATCACCTCCCGCGCGTAAGGGTTAGGCTTTTAAATCTAGGCTTGGGTCATCTTAACACCATAAGGTATTAAGGAGCGAACCTGCATAAGAGATGCATTTGTTTTGGTAAAACTAAGGGAAGTGTTTATCGTTTCCTTATATGAGTTCAGTCATGGGCCGTTGATGTAGAAGGTTCTTGTTACACTATGATACACTCCAATCCTCTACCCAAATAGGTGCGAACGAGGGAGGTACATGAGATATAGCAACAAGTGATCCACCCTCTAAGTATCTTTGGTCGCCATGGGTCGCAAATGATACTTTTGCAAGCTCACGATAAATAGGGCACCATAATCTTAAAGGCTAAGCCATCCAATGCATATGCTTTCGTTCGATATTTTAAATGTGAGTTAACTCATTTGATGACTTTTCAATACTCATCCAAAATCTTTTAAACTTGTAAGTTTATAAAAAAAATATTCCCCAGCAGAGTCACTACTATGAGTGGACGATGTTTCAGACCCATGCGGACGCTGCAACGCTCCGGCCTCGTGAGATGGGGCATGGGGTTTTCCAAAGGGAGTAATGATATGAAGGATGTGCTGCTCGAGGAAAATGTTGTTTGAAAATGTGATTTTCAAGCTTAATAGACTCGAGATCTGGATCTCTAGCCTATGGTACTCAAAGTCACCACCCGGATCAACTCTTCTGGGAAAATTTGGTACAGCCTACATCCGTTAATCCTAAGCGATACCATAGTTCAAAGATTCGGGTCTGAGATGAGTTACCTGTTTTATCATCATTTGAGTTAACATTATTCCAGTTTGGAAACCACACTTATGATATTTTGATTCAATCTAGATGTTTTCGATTTTAGTTTATAGCACATGCAAAAAGCAGTAAATAAAGTACTAGAACACGTAGGAAAGTAAATATGCCTAGTCTATGGGGGATTAATTACATCATTGGGTTGGGGGTTTTACAAATCGCCTAAATACATCGAAATCTAAGGGATATAAACACCAAAAATACATTGATATTAACAAATATTACATTTGAAAAGTGATACCCGAAGGAAATTAAATCCTAACATACATCTATCCTAAACTAGCTGCATCCATAAAGGTTAACACAAATATGGCCTATCACTCGTAGTTGCAAGTATGTTTGTTTTGGTTTTGGCAAGACACATGTGATCGAGGTAAAAATAATGGAGATTTCGAAGTTCTTATTTTGTGAAAATTGTTCAATTTTATTTTCAACTATGTTGGTCATTTTTATTAGTGAAAATGCCACATGTTATATTGTTGGGTCGGTTATCCGGGAACTTGAGTTCCCTTTGTGTGGGTGACCTAGAAAACCATTTAAAAACATAAATCTAGGCTGAGCATGCATAACATAGCCATCGTTTGGGTTAACAACAATAATGATGTTATCCATATCGTTACTGACTTACCTATGAAGGGCGATATCAATATGAATGGTTTTTACCCCCAATGATGCATTTCCAAACTCAGAAGGGTCTCAGCAGGTTCGTTCTGCACTTAAACGATTCGAAACGGAGCCAAACAAAGTGAAATTGCATTCTTATAAAGGCAATGTCATTAATGACATTAGGCCATATCGTTAATGACATTGCGATGTCATTAACGACATTAGGTCATGTCGTTAACGACATCGAGGTTCCAAACCTGCAAAAAACACACAAAAACAGCAGAAAATAGCAAAACGAAAATCCGAAACTTCAAACGATCATAACTTTTGTTATACTTAACAGATTTTGATGATTTTTATCATTATGGAAAGCTCAAGATGTGTATAATATGTTTATGTAAACAAAATACTCAAAAAGATTTGAAATCTTATTGCAATTTCCGGAAAACAAATTGGTGTGCAAAAATAGAAATAACAGAAAAGAAAAGGAAACTTAAAAAAAGGAAAAGCATATAAATGTAAGTACAAACTCTAAGAACTCATAGGCTTACCTCGTAGTCATGAATCCACTTTCTTTCAGGTCCATGAAGTCCTCCGGGAAGCTTTCCTTATTTCTTTGGTCTTGTTTTGCAATTTTTGATGAAAATGGAGAGTAGAGGTCTACTCCTTGAGGGAAGGCAGGGTTTCCAGGATATGACTTGTAAAAAGAGGAAGAGAGGAGGTAGAAGTCCTTCTTCCTCTGAGTTTTAAACCTAAAAACACTATAAAACACTAATCTTTTGAAACTTTAGTAAAAATGCTTTTTTGTGAGCTTTCTATTTAGTTTTCTTTGTTTTCTTTCCTTTTTTTTGAAGAAAAATGAGTTCCTTCTTCTGGAACCTTCCCCCCCCCCCCTCCGTGTTTGGCTGGAACTCAGCTCTCTTAAAGAGAGAGCTCCCTTTAATCCAAAAAAGTAGTCAATGTTGGCTTTTTTCTTTTTTCCATTTTTTCAACTTATTTCTCAATCCCTATGCAAATGTTAGGATTCAAAAGTCTTTAGTGGGGTGTGGCAGCTATATTTCAATGATAGAATCCGAGCAAGTGGGAAAATTTTGATTTTTTGGATGAAAAACTCCACAAATTGCAGTTCTGGTTCTGCTATGAATGCGACATTGTTAATGACATTGCGATGTCGTTAACAACATTGTGGTGTCATTAAAAACATTGTGATGTTGTTAACAACATTACCAATGTAGTTAACGATATTGCTTCTTTGCCTTGGGCTTCTTATGCTGAAATTGCCTAAAAAAGGTTAAGACTCAAAGAAACAAAGTGAGCTTCCTTCGGATGAATTCAAGACCCCTATAAAAAGTGAAAAACTAGCAAGGGAAAAATGAATTACAACTTCATCATTGAACTCATGAGTCAGGGTGAAATCTCGTGCTCACAGGTACCTAAATTGAGTAATTGAGAGGTATATAGAAAGGAGGGTAATTTCTATAAGCTTCTACCCACTGTAAAGGATTCTCCACTTTTTTAAGGAAAGAAATCACTAATAGATTAAAGCTTGGAAAGGAATCTGGGGACTAGAGTAAGGATAGGGGCCGAACTAGGATAAATCTTAGGTGTACTCTTTCCTTAACATTTTGCCTTTACAAGTGTTTTTCTCAATTCATCATCTCTGTGTTTTCTTATATGTTCTCGAAAACCAATCTAACCTGAGTATTTTACTTAGCACAAATTAAAGGCAAACTATGTCAATGAAGCTGAGTAATTTACAGTTTTTAGACCAAAGTGCACACATCATACTCCTCTCATTACACATCTAAAAACAACTTGGAAATAATTTTTAAATCTTTAAAGTGACCAAGCATATCAAATTCACCCCCCTCTGCTCAGTTATTTAAGCTAAAGAGGACCAATAGTAATCACCCACAAGGGGCAAATTCAACGAATGTGATCAGTAAAGGGAGACTCGATGAAGTTGAGCCATTTACTCACGGTGGAGTCTTTATGAGTAAGGTTATCTATTTTGAGCAAAAAGCAGCTTCCCCAATGACCATTCAGCTTGTAGTTGACCTCCTCCGCTATTAAAAATATAGCTAACTTATCCTAGAACTAGAGATGATGGAAACAAATTGAAAGGAATTATGCCCGCGAAAGTTCAAAATGCACAAGTGTGAGCATAGTTTTTCGCAACCTTGAAATTTGATGATGAAATATTTTTATTTTGTACTTTGTTTAGACAAATATTTTAGGTTCAAAGTTAATTATTGGAATTTGTCTTTAAAACCTACCAAAAATCTAGCCAAAAACTCCAAACCCGATATATATAAAAATTGTCGATGATTGGGGTAGGTAGGCTACCGGGATCATTTGATCCTGGTACTGCTTTTGTGATCATTGTATCGTGATCATTATCATGGTAGTAGAATCACTTCAGATTCCCGATTAGTTCGTCGACTTAAAGCCATTTTTTCCTATTATAAACACCAAAAAAGGTAGCGAGACCATGAAATCGGTACCATGATCAACTTATATTTGAAGAAATATTGATTTATTTCCTTTTTTCGAGGAATTGATTTTTTACCCCAATCATACTTAATTTTTCCTATGAATATGACTCGAATTTCTATATTCTGGGTCAAATTTTTATCTAGAAATTCACAAACTCTCGAGAAAAAACAACCAAACTTCTTCCCAAATTTGTGAAAGGTCTTGAACGAAGAAATGAATCATTTGATTCATTTACTTGTTCATCACCGATCCTTATTTGGTTTTCACCCAAATCCTAAATACCAACCCATTATTTTCTTCGAAGGGAAATTCTAGGCTCTTGACTTTGGATCTATCATAAAGATGGATTCTAAACAAAAAGGTACAAATCTAATATGAGATGTTGTATTTTGTAATTTCAATTAATTTGTTATTTTTGATTTGGTACATCGAGAAATATTTGTACCTTATGTTAAAGCTTAAGGGGTTGTGTGTCACTTTCGGGTGAGTCCTTGAACTTTTTAGCCTCTCTATTTATGTTTATACATGTTTGTTGATGCTTACAAATTGATTAAACATGTAAAATTGACTTGAAATTGAGTGATAAAGAACCAAAAACTGAAAATTACACAAAAAAGTTTGTTTGAGAACAATTTATCCGTAATCGGGATAGGGGGCTCTCGAAGCTAGTACCGTGACCATTGATTGGGGTATTGGTTTCAATTAGCCCCTAACCCAATCATGGGCAGAATGTTCAATTTTTAGTATTTTTCCCATTTAACCTTTGTTTTGCAGCTTTGCTTGAACTGATTTCGATTCCAACCCTTATAAGTACCATGTATGGTTGTATGAATAGTTGAGTGTCATGATCTTGTGTTAGCTTAGCTAAAATTAGGCTTAAAATAATATCATTCTTCTCACTTTCATTTTTCTTAATGAATCATAAACAATATGAACATGTTAAATGTGAAATATTGATAAAACTTCGGTTTATAATAAAAAATTAACTTAAATAATAAAGTAGGTAACTTCGTCCAAAATGAATATATAAATTTAGGGTATAGAATTATCCTTGGAAACGATGTTATACCGGAATCATCCTAGAAGAGCTAATCCAAGTGGCGACTCTGTGTCTTAATTTAGGAATTTAGGTTTCTAAATCTTTTAATTTATTTCCAAAGTAGCTATTTGGAATAATTTTAATGGGAAAAAAATCCTCGGTACATCTAGAAAAGTAGCTAAATGTCTATAATTGTGAAATATGTCTCAAACAAGTAATTAATCTAACCCCTAGATAAGGCCCGAAACGTCTTCTGCTCACAACAAGTATAAAAAAACTATTGACCTGAATGATTATTTTTCTACCACCAATAATGAAACTGACACCTTTGAGAATAGATCGCATATAAATTATCGTCTCACCCAGACTCAAGGTACTAGGAGAAGCTTCATCCAAAATCTAAGAGTTTATAGTCAGGTATGCTAAGCTACAAATGCCAGTGGGAGTCTCACAAAGAAAAACTCCTAAAAGTAGTAATCAAACAAGGGGAAACCAACTTGCATTAGAAGATTGAAGGCCACTAATAGTCTCAGGTCTTCATTCTCAAGCTTTTTACAAATCAACATGTGCCTATCATTCCTCAGAAGTTGGAAATAGTTCTCCATGTACCTATCATTGGTGATCTCAAAATGGTGAGTTTGAAGGGAAATCAGAAGGTTAGTTGAAGCCCTTAGAAACCCATAGAAATACTCATACAGAGTGCATAACTCTTTATCTTTAAAGAAAAATATTTTTATCGATGATATCCCTAAATTTGATAGTGACATTAATCAACTCAGACTTGATGAAAAAGGCAAACTTAATCCTTCATGTTGAATAAGCCATATCACTCAAGCCTAGCCCAACCATTGAACCTCTTGAGATAGATATTCAAGTAATAATGAAATCTCACATAGTTCTCCATGGCAGTTTCAAGAGAATAAGAGGAAGAATAAGAAGAGTAGTGATTCGCTATATGTAGTTTATAGGGCAATTTGCCAATACTGGTAGATTAACCAAATAATCTCACTTATTATTACTCAAATAAAGAAAGGTTAAAATGTAAAAGGATGAAAGCAAAAGAAGTGAAGCATGCATTGAAATCAAATTAGGTAAAAAATAAAGACTATCAAAAGTGACCAACTGTAATGTACTATGTAAAAGGGCCCCACATTAAGAAACCAAACATAAACAAAGTAAAATCTAAATGAGCCTACTACCCAAAGCTTGGATCAGGAAAATCTGGATGATACTGTGGTGATTGAGGATGAGAGCTTAAAGGGTTAGAATACGGAGGATGTTGTGGTGCTCTGCCAAGTTGAAAACTGGCTAGCTTTATGTTCAACGCCCGAATCTACATCTCAACCTTCATAAAACATTTATGTCATTCATTGGCATTCCATAACATATCATACATCATATTATTACATTAACAAGAAACAACGCTACAACCCGTCAAATAACATTGATATCCCTGACAACTTTCCAATTAATAGTATTGTCAACCACAAATACCTGCATCAAACAAGATATAAGGTCATCTCAAAGGAAAATGAATAAGTAAAAAAAGTGAAAGATAGAAAGAGAAAATGCACTCACATGGGTAGTGTCGGCCAAAGCATAGATCACCTATCGATCGGGATCGAAGTAAGGCTCGACAATAGGCTCAATGTGGTCAAGTCAGGCTGAAATTGCTCATGTTGTAAATCCCAATAACCTATCACCATACCATGATCTTCCGTACCAGCATTAGAAGAAGACGAGGAGCTCTTATAGCTACTTCTAAATCTCTACCTACATTGGTGATCCTATAGGAAATTACGAGTAAACACATGTAAAAGACAAAATAGAATACAAAAGTTGAAACAAAAAATGAGTACCTTCATAAGGGTCGCTACTAGAGAACCCGAAGCAACAGAAGAACCAACGGGAGAAAAAGGGCCAGGACCACCACTTTAACCGCCATCATAAGCTTGATCATCTCGATTATCCTCGACATTCATTATCATTGGATTTGGATCTCTCTAGCCATCCCAAGGGATTAGTCCTATAAAAGTTCTCATAACCACCAGCCACCTTAGGAAAAGTGCATACCACTCCATCACCGATCAATGTCTTTATATCATTGGTGCATTTAGGCTAGAATAATAAGTAAGGAAGCTTTAGAGGAATTGGACGGGCTCTGAATGAAAGATGACAACTCTAGATATGTCTCCCAGGAATTACTCAAGTGATTGAAGGCTCTAAATATTCACATGCTTATTCAGGAACTCAGTAGCCTCTTGCATCTCAGGATTCCACCTTGACTCAAGACCCCATGGTGAAGTAATAATCTTCATGATGTTAAAAAATCAAGTAAATAATGCTAAAAAGAAAAAAGAATGTGCGAGCGCCAATCAAACTGTGAAGATATTGTAGAATTTGAGCATGTTATGTGGAAGTCGAGGGAATGTTGGGAAATCCTAGCCCTTCACCAAAGAGGGCTTATCTAAAATGCAAATCTTGAAAAACCAAATCTGCAAGAGAAATTAAAGTTAAAATGAGTAATGTAAAATAACAGTAAAAGAGAGTTCATGTTTAAAATAATTCATCGCAAGAATCTAGAGAGAAGAATTGAACTTCTCAATTATGTTCTTAGCACACTAATCAACGATGAAATACATCTAAGCTGAAGCGACCCATCCCCAAGCATATCAATTGAAGCTGACACCGTCAATCAATCTTGGAAAATTGTTGAGGTTCACTACGAAACCCCCATTTAGGAAGCAAAACCAAGAAAGCATGGTGGACATAAATTCCCTCACCTCACATGTAGGGGATCGACCGATGCCATGACCCTCCATCCAAAAATTCATAAGCATAAACCTTACTCTTGGCTACATCAAAAGAGCTTTCGAAATCCTTGATGGTCTCACGATCAAAATTATGGTAGGATAATGTGATATTAAGGTGAATGACCTCCCAATAAAAGGCAGCCTAGTGATGGCGCGATAATCAACTAGAGTAATGGTGAATGTCCTACACCTATGATAGAAAATGTGGTCATGTCAAACCATCGGCTGAGCAAAGAAGGAACAAGATCCTTCTTCATATGAGGATACCCATGTGGTGTTTGTACATCAGATTCTTGAGCATGTCACCCATAAAGGTAATGTCGATCAATTCCTTCGCATCTAGAGAATGCTTTATACCACTTATGGGCATGTTCGGAACTACCCCATTATGTTGAATCACCTGCAAAAAGATTGCATTCATGCATACATACATCATATAAAATATATTTTTCAGACAATTCTAGTGATTATCGGGTTCCACAAACACATCAACATAAACAAACAAATAAAATTTATTCATAATCATGAATTTTTCACCATAGTCACATTTTACTATTCTAATAAAAATTTCATGAATAAGAAATTTCATACATGAAATAAATATTTTTTGTATTACAATTTTGCAACATGTATTTAGTCCTTCTATATGTATTAAAATTTTATGATATGCATTTAGCTTTCTAGAAGTATTAAAACTCTGCGGCATGCATTTAGAATTTCTAAAAAATTCCAAGATATGCATAAGTTTCTAAAAATGTAGATAACATGATTCATGACATAACCAAGTTGTGAGACAGATGACCTCCTTGGTTGAGAGCCTCCGATGGTGAATGTAGAGGTTTAATAAAGACATCTACGAGCTGATATTGAGAAGAGATTGACATGAAGTGAATGATGCCAGCTTGCAATTTAGATCTCACAAAATGACAATCTATGTCTAAGTGTTGAGTCCTCTCGTGAAGAACTTTGTTATTTTCTACATATATTACATAAGTGTTGTCACATAATAATAAGGCAAGTGTGATAGCTTGAACCCAGAAGTCTCTTAGCAAATAAATTATCCACTATATTTTTGTTGTTGTAGTATACATTTCCATGTATTTTTCTTTAGTTGAACTCCTTGATATGGTGTTATGTTTCTTTGATTTTTAGGATACAAATGACTCTCCAAAAAAGACATAATACATTGTCATTGATTTCCTTGATCTTAACAATTCACCCAATCCGAGTCTCTGCAACCCTTGAATTTCTTATCTGTTGATGCTGAGTAAAAAGGCCTTTTGCTGGTTTGCCTTTCTAGTACCTTGTTATTCTATATTCTGTAGTAAGATGACGTTTGTGTGATTCTTCTAGGTTTTGCGGGAAATGTTGTACTTCATAGGCATGGTGTTGGTTAAATAAAGAAGTTCACCAATAAAATTTTTGAAACTGCTATTGTCATTTAGATTTCTTGATTTTATGTAGTTCTGTTGATCAATAGTTATTGGAGTAGAACAAGGCTTTGATTGAAGGAAGCCATCTTCAGTTTTGGTATAAGTGTATTCCCTTGCTACTTCTTGCCACTTCCAAACTCGAGATATACTTTAGTTGTCAAGGTCCTTTATGATAAAGCATTCATGTAATTATTATTTTATCTCTTTGATTGCTTATTGATTATCACTTCCATGTATAATATTATCTATATAAATTATTAGTGCTAAATAGGCATCTTTAGTTTGTTTCACAAGGAAAAAAGAGATTAGTCATTGTTTGCTCAAATCCTCTATTGATTAAAGAAGTTGCTAGAATGAAGTTCCATTACCTATTATCTAGTTTTAATTCATGAGAGATTTTTTTAATGTGCAAACACCATCACGAATGTCAGACTTAATACTTTGTGGTAGCTCCATGTAGATTTCTTCATCTAAGCTTCCATGAAGAAATGCATTATTAATGTCTAGTTGTTTAAGTACTTGGTTTGCTTTGCTACAAGAGCTAAAAAAATTCTAACAATGGTTATTTCAGCAACAGAAGCGAAGATTCCATATAGTCAATTCCATGTGTTTGAGTAACCCTTTGCTACTAACCCTGTTTTAAACCTTTCAATTGTTCCATAACTTTTCTTTTTTATCCTATAGACCCATTTGCAACCTATATGTATTTTTTCTTTGGGTAAAGTTACAATTTCCCATGTTTGATTGTCATTTAAGGCTATTTATCTCACTGTCCATGGCATCCTACCAAGCATTAGACTTAGTTGCCTCTTTATAACTTTTAGGCTCAATATCAGCAGTAATTTGTATTATGAAAATTTTGTGTTTCTCAGATAAATTATCATAGTTTATGACAGAAGACAAAGGATATAGTTTTTAAGTTTAAATTGCTTAGTTTCCTTTGATTGCAATAAAGAGTTGGTAGTCTTTCAAATAAGTTGGTTCATTGTTGTCTAACAGACCTCTTACTAGATGTAAGCTTGTCTTTAGTTTTAATAATTTTGTCCCATTTTTCAGACTCATTGTTTACATTATCACCAACTATACCATCATTTTCATCAATATAAGGAAACAAATGTTCATGGAAATTCATCTGATTACGAAAACCTCTCCTTAAGATTATCCCAAAGATAACTTGCGATCTCAAAACTCATTGTTGATTGAGCGATTGAAAAACTAAGAGACTAAATAATCCAATAAAGCACCATGTTGTTGCATCTACGTTATGGATCATAATTAGGACTCTCAACATCAACGAGTTCCATTTTGTTATTGGATAAAAGTGTCATTTTCATGATCCTAGCCCAAGAATGGTAGTTCAACCTATCTAGTAAAGGGTTTACGAGAATCAAGGAAGGATTTTCACTTGGATGTGGATAGAACGGGCTATTTTTGTCTAATCTTGGTTGTCGATTTCGATTCGCCTTTGTCGAATCAATGAAGAACTCGACAAATAGAAAAATTAGCTTTCGATAAAATTGTGAAAGAACAAAACAAAAAACTGATTAATCGTGACATTTTTAAAGAAAATTAATTGAGAGTTAACAAGCGGAAAATTTCAATTACGCTCTAATACCATGATAAGAAATCAAGTAAGAAATAGACAACAGAATTCATTAAATTAGATGAATTAAGAAAAATAAACATTACAGAGCACGTTTCTAGCTTATAAAGCTATTGTAGCTAAAACTAGAGGAAAAGATTAAAACACCTTCAATCTGAACTATTACATTCACTAAATCAACTACCTAATTAATAAAACACATTGTATATATTTCAACTATATAATTCACT
>CATIWQ010230460.1:0-39384 GCA_949673415.1 Euphorbia schlechtendalii
CCAAAGCCCCTCGCGGGAGTTCCCCGCGAGGGGTGACTAGTACCCTCGCGGGGAGCCCCGCGAGGGCTGCCAATGGCCCTCGCGGGTGTCCCCCGCGAGGGGTGGTTAACACCCTCGCGGGAGTCTCCCGCAAGGGTGGCCTAGCACCCTCGCGGGGAGTCCCGCGAGGGCTGCCTCGCGTTGCTTTGCGCGAGGCTGTCTCGCGCGGGCTGCCTTGTGCAGCCTCGCGCGAGATTCTCAAGTCTTTTTTTTTTATATATATATATATTTTTTTTTTTCTTTTTAGTTAAATAATGTAAATCGTCCGAGGAGGATTCCCATATGAAGATCGTCGGATGGTCGAAAATTGTGTGATTCGAGGATAAATTTCCCGAAAAGCCATCATCATTGAATCCCGTGCTCACACTATCCTATTACAAGATTTGCCTATACTAGATACATTAGCTTATTTGCGACGTTGTGAAGAAGAGATCTTTCCACAAGGACACTTAGGAAGAGATCCCTTGTTTAAGTTTGCAGTTCTGAGGTCATCTTCAGCTAAATTCTCCCCTTTTTGATATTTATCCCTATACGATTTATTCAAGGTAGATATTGAAGGAGTCTAAATCAGAAAATCCTCTTTCCTTCCAATGATTTGAGAGGAAATCTCCTGCTCCATCATCTCTTTACCTTTGTTTATTAGAAAATCTTGATTGTTCAGTTTAGCGAGGAGAAGATGAGGACACCTAGAAAGATGAGCTATGAGATCAAATCCCCTGGCATGTAAACTATTAAAAGCACTGAAACAGAGCTTTGAAATCTTAGGTAGAGAGAGCAATCTTCCTCTTCGCTTCCCTATATAGGATCTTTGGGTAGATAAATGACATACACCTTGCAGTATGGTCTATGTACTTAGAATCATACATTTTGGTCATTACAGGCTATCCTTCATTCTTTTGAAGATCTTCGATTTTGGAATTGAGAATGTTTAGTTTCTCATGTACTGAGAGACCATTTCAGGATCTATGGACTCAGTAGGTTTTGGAAGATCTTGCTCATAGATTTAAAGAGAGCATTTTGCCTTTGAGGCCTTGCCATCTGTGATGTCATCGATCTCTTTACAAGAAGCATCTAGCTTGTTGTTCAGAGCATCAATATCTAACATAAGCTTTTGATCAGCTTTCTTTGACACCTCATTCACAGCCTTCATAACTTGATGAATCTTGGCATCATAGTTGAGCATGAACCTGGAGTATTCTCCAACACCTTCACCATGTTGTGCCCTATATCTTTTGTGGTCTCTACCTCCTAGAGCATATTATCAAGGTTACAGTTGGTGCTCTTCTTGATTTTGGCCTGCTCTTTCCCAAACTTATGGAACTGTGTAGCTTGAGTTTCCATTATGGAACTCAAACTACTTAGCTGCTCAGCAGAAATGTTTACACTACCCTTTATCTTTCTTGTAACTGCATTAGCAAGCACAGTAGACGTGGATATAGATACAATAGCTACGCCAAGCTAAGGTGCAGAATTCGACAAGCAGGTTAAGATGAGAGCCATCTTATCCACTAAGGTCTTGGCACTCTCCTTGGCTAAGTGATTTCAAATAACAAATAGACTACCTTGAATCTTTTCAAACTCCTCAAAGTAGGGCAAGCTTATATGTTCATCGAATTCTGGGAGCTTAGCCTTGGGTTTAGTTGATAAGTCCGTCAATTCTTGGGCTAGCAACAATTTGCTAACTACCCCATCCAACTCAGCATTAGATTTAAGGGTTGGGAATTTCTTCCTGGCCAACTCCTTTATCTGAGCCAAGATTAATGAATCAGCCAAGTCCTCTAAGATTATCTTATTGCTGGAGGTAGGTACTTCATCAGCTATAAAACTTACCTTGGTAATTTCCTCACTTGTGTTTCCATGTTGAGCAGAGTTCTCAACTTTAGGAACTTCTCTAATTATTAGAGGGTTGAGGATAGGTTTGAAGACGTGGTTAATTTAGAACTTTGTACATTTGAAGAAATGGGGGTTGATTTAGATTTTTCAGGGGAATGATTATTTGTGTTTGGGTTTGTGTTTGAGTATGGGAAGGAGAAGAATGTGGGGGGAAAGAATCTTGTATATGGTTAGAAGGAGAAGAATGTGGGGGAAAAGAATCTTGTGTAAATCAAATACTGGTGAATTTATAGTACTTGAAGGTTGAAAATTTATAGTAGGGTTAGGAATTTCAATATCTACAAGAGTAAAAACTAGGGATGTACATGAGATGAAGTGTTATGATTTACAAAAGAAGTAGGGCTAGGATTTAAGAGTGCCTCTGGGTTAGCTTTTTAACCCATAGATGGGTTAGCTTGAGGTGCATCAGTCGGAGTGGGAAGATCCTCAGCCTGAGTGATAGAGGGAATGGGGATGTTAGATTTAGGATGATTTAATATATCCTGATCAAGGTTAATGGCTTCTCCAGCATCCTCATCACTACTCACCATTTATCTATTTCTCCTTGAAGGCCTATTGGTGCTAGTACACTTCCTTTGAGTTCCTCCAGCCTTAGTTATGACTTCTTCCACATGGGCTGCAGTGCCAGGACTTATAATTACTGAGTCCTCCTCATTATTCTTTTTAGAGTCACCTTGCCCTTCAGTTTCCCCAAAATCTTCTAATTTGCACTTTCTTTGGCGCAAGGTCCCCTATGCCTCCACATCATCATCTTCTTATTCTACCTATTTCTTTACCTGAACTTCCCCTCTAAGTGCGAGTCTTGGCTTTCATTTACTTTCTTTACCTTGTTGGGGGCTAGACAAGCATGTCTCCTACCCTTGTTTTAAAAGAACTCTTCTTTATAGCCCTTGAAAAGGCAGCTCTAGATTTTGGATAGGTTGTAGTTGCTGAGTTTTACTCCATTTTTACTGAAAGAGGAACATTATTGCTAATGTCCTCATTACCTCCCTCAAAATCAACCATGAACCCATCTTCTTCTTACTTAGGCACATCCAAGGGCAATACTGTCGGTACATACTTGACTTTTCTCTTCTCTTGAGCTTTGTTGTAACTAGTATGCACTTGGTCGAGATACAGCTTTGTGAAGTGCAGCAAATCCAATATATTCTTTACTAGCACCACTGTATCACCTGGCCATCCAAGGTACATGGCTATGTCCATCTTCACTGCCTTCATTAAGGCGGTGATGAGGTAACCATAGTGATAAACAGTAGTAAGCTTAGTCAGTGGTGAAGAATCACCACTACTAAATTTAGCTACTTACCCTCTACTATATAGTAGACCACACACCTCTCAAAGTAGGTGCAACTAGAGACAGACCCTGTCTTGGGTAACGGCAACTTCACCACCATTTCATGGCAATATCTAGTTATCCAGCTCATCCTAGATACCACTATCTCCCCTGAGACATAATTTACTAAGAGCTCCCAATCTTTTAGGACAATGACGACATCTTCATTGCAGTCTTCTAAGTTGAGTGCCTTTGTGAGACATGTTAAGAATTCTCTTTATCAACCTTGAGCACATCAGGTAGGAGTTTCCCTCAATTTCCACCATTAGGATATCATTGAAGCCCTGAATAGTGTAGAGATTTAAGTATAATGCCGTATTGAGTCCTATCACAACTGGACCTTCAAGTTGCAAAAATTAACTCAGATTTCACTACTTAATCACTCTATGCATGATGCTATTTCTAAGAAGACTCTCATAATCGACTCTATATACTAGGCAAAAATCCAGATTTGATGCCCATTCAACCTTCGTGAAAAGCGTTCCTTTTGGGAGAGTAATCTTCTCATTCATCCCTTCAGCATTCACAACTCTAGTACCCAAGTTAATAGTACCTCGCATTACTTAAACCTTTTGGAAATAGCAAACTGACTAGGATAGTTGTGAGCATGGGATTTTTACTCCCGACATGCGAGTTCAATGATGAAGCTGTAATTTATTTTTCCCTTGCTAGCTTTTTACGTTTTAAAAGGTCTTGAATTCATCTGAAGGAAGCCTGCGTTGTTTCTTTGAGCCCTAACTCTTTTAGATAAATTCAGCATGAAAAGCACAAGGCAAAGAGGCCATTGCAATGTCGGTACCGACATTGCTAATATCATGAATGACATCTCAATGTCGGTAGCTACATCATCTTTACAGACAAACAAAAAAAAGCAATTTTTGCATCATTTAATAAAAAAGACCCAACTTTACCCCATAATTTTGGATTTTATTGACTTTACAACCTACCATCCCACTTGGTCATGAATGGTGGGAAGAAAATAATGAAAAAGACAAAAATAGGTAGAGAAAGTGGGACTTTTTGGATTGAAGGGAGCCCAATAAGAAAAGGGCTAAATGATTTTCAAAAGGAAGGGGGAGTTTCAGAAGAAGGAGCTCGCATTTATAGGGGGTATAGAAGAGAAATTTTAGGAAAAAGAAAGAGAGGAAAAGGCCTAGAGAGTAGCGAGCATTCCTTCATGAATTCATGGGTGTTCTTGAGAAAAACACCAAACTTTCACCCCCAAAACTTGAGATTTCGGGTTAGTTAGATTAAATACTTGAGGTTTAGAATTGAATGGAGGGTCTACAACATCTTTATCACTCACTTGAAGGTTACTAAACCTTCTAAAACATCTACTTTGGCAAGGAATATATCCCTTCCAAAGATTTTCGGTAAATCACAGAAACCAACGAAAAAGAAACAAGGAGAGCTTCCTAAAGGAATTCATGGACCTAAAGTAAGTGGATTCATGACTACAGGGTAAGCCTTTGAGTTCCTAGAGTTTGTGCTTACGTTTATATGCTTTTCTTTTTAAAGTTTCATCTTCTTTTCGGTTATTTTTTATTTTTGCACACAAATCTTTTTTCCTGAAAATTCAGTATGATTTCAAATATGTTTGGGTATTTTGTTTACATATACATATTTTACACATCTTGAGCTTTCCAGAATGATAAAGATCATCCAAATCAGTTAAGTATAGCCAAAGTTATGATCGTTTGAAGTTTTGGATTTTCATTTTTCTATTTTCTGCTGTTTATATGTGTTTTCTGCAGGTCTGGAAACTCGATGTCATTAACAACATCACCTAATATCGTTAACAACATCACAATATCCTTAACAATATTGCCTAATGTCATTAATGATATTGGCTTTGCCAGAACCCAGTTTCGCTTCGTTTTGCTCCGTTTCGAATCGTTTAAGCCCGGAACGACCTGCTAAGACCTTTCTGAGTTTGGAAACACATCATTGGGGGTAAAAAAACCTATAAATTGTAATTATTTAGGATTTATACATGATTTATAAATGTATTAATATGTTGATGAAGGTTTGGAGGTTCAATGGAAGAGCTTTGGGCCATTCATATCGATATCGCCTTTCATAGGGAAGTCGGTAACGATATGGATTTCATCATTACCGTTGTTAACCCAAAAAATGGATATTTTATGCATGCTCGGCCTAGATTTATGTTTCTAAATGTTGTTCTAGGTCACCCACACAAAGGGAACTCAAGTTCCCGGATAACAGGCCTACCTTACCTTTTACCATGCGGTCATTTTCACTAATAAAATCGACCAACATACGTGTAAATAAAAATGAACCATTTTTATTATAATAACTTTAAACCATTGATGTTTTAATTAGGCCACATAGGCCTCGCTAAAATCAAATCGAACATATGTGTCATACCTTGTGCTAACCTTTGTGGATGCAAGTTAGATGTATGCCTAGGATTTTATTTTCCTTCGGGTATTGTAAATATTATTTTTGAGAAATGTAATTAATAGATTAGGTGGGCGGTTGCATCCCCTGAGGTTACCGCATTTTAAATACCTTTAATCTTTACTTTTCTACATTTATTTACCGCTTTGTCTATGGATTTACTATTTTCCGTACATACGTTAAATCATCCATAATAACTTCAAAACAATTTATGTACGAATATGCGCAATTAAGAAAATATGGTTTTCTGTAGATGTAATATAATGTGATCACTTAAGAAATAAGCAACTTATCCCTGACCTGAATCTCTGTGTCTTAGTGGGCCGTCCCTCAGACGTTAAGCCTCACAGGACTCTAATTCCTGGAAAGAGCTAATCCAGGTGGCGAATCCACACTAAGAGATGGTGGATTCGGGTTTGACCGATCAAAAAATGTTTTCACTTTCTCTCTACCAAAATCTTTTTTTGGGTCCCCGACCCAGTGCTTCTTTTTTATAAAAAAACACCCTGGTAGACCGCGCCTATCATTCCGCGCACTCTCGGCCCACCGCTTCGTGTCGCCCGCTCACAATGGAGACTCTGTTGGGGATTTTTTCTAAAAACTTATTTTTCAAATGTTTTAGATTTTGGATAAGTGCCGAAAATTATTGATCACATTATTCTATTTTCTCTTAATTATGAAATATTTATAATAAAGCATTGTAATTGAAGGGATTAGCCCATAAGTCTAAGGTACCCTTATTACCTCGAAGCTTTCTCTTGTACTAATGTGCCTCCCTGAGAAAAGATAGTACTTGAGTGAGTGGAGCACTTGTTGCCATATCGCATGTACCTCCCTCAACCTATTCGGGGTGAGACTTGGTGTGTATTTTAGTGCAACAAGAACCTTCTACATCAACAACCCATTTACAAACCACATGTAAATGAACCATAGGCATTTTCCCTAGGGTGTTACTAGATAAACAACCATGCATTATATTTTTCTTGCATGTGCGCTCCTTAGTATCTTCATGTCACTAAGATGAACCAAACATAGGATAAAGACTAACCAAAAATCCTACGCGCGGGAGTTGTATTGTTGGAAGATTGAATGTTGTATGCTATGTACTTATTATTGTACAAATGTCACACTAACCACGAATTTTAGTGCAGACACTTACGCACACACTAATAATGATGTAACATAGCATCTTTTCATCATCATGATACCAAATTGGTGTCACATACATTTAGGGTAGTTGACATTTTAGATTATGTCACCCTAGAACCACTTAGAAACATCTCTTACTCCTTTTCAGTGAGATGTCCACTTGACATCCCGTTATTAGCCTGTTACATGGCAAACATACCTTTCTTTTACTGCGTGATATCCACTTGACATCCAACACTTAGCCCATAAGGGGAAATAACATATTCCACACATTACCTTTGAGATGTCCACTCAACATCCAATCCATAGCCCACACAAGGCAAATCACACACACCAAAAGTCCACACGAGACAAAAACCTACCCAAACCATTTCCCACATTAAAGGATATCCCAGTTGATATCCTAACCTAAGCCCACATGGGGCGACCTTACTTCAAAAAAACCTTACCTTACCAAATTTTCAAGGGTATACACTTCATACTCGAATCATTCACCCACACGAGGCAATAATTCATGTATCACCACATACCCTCAAATAGTGATGACCACATAGGCATCCAAAACTTCACCCTAAATGGGAAAAATAACCAATCATTCACTATATAGCTACATAAGGTAGTTGTTTTCATTTTATTAGGGTATGTCACACCGCTTACCTGAAACAATTTTGACCTCTTCACCTAGTCATAGTACAAAACCTCAAACCATTAACCTATTACCACATAGGTAACTTAGCCACCTCATCACTCATGTTACGATGTCACACAAGGATTCTGAATGAAAGGGGTTCGCTTTGGCTGTTAAGAGTAGGTAACTCATTACCTGTGTCTTTCTTTCTATTACATTCTATCTTATCATATCCCATTCTGTTCTGTGATATTTGAGAATCACCGTCAATACCTCGGTGTAGGTAAGTCTGGTCTAATCATAGTCTGGTCTGGGGCTATTTACAACTAGCTAATTTAAAATTTTTAGATGTACTAGTAAGTTCATCAATGATGCAGTCATCGATTCTCCCGAGAGGCCACAATTACCGCAAGTAAATATATGAATTTAATGACAAAGAGCACATTTTTGCTATGCTACTAATACATGTACTTGCTCTTCTATTCTGCCCAAGCCTGGCTGAGGAAGAGTTAGGGGGCATAAAACAACTTGAGATTTGGGGTTATTTAGACTAAATACTTGAGGTTTAGACTTCAATGGAGGGTCTACAACATCTTTATCACTCACATGAAGGTGACTACACATTTTAAAACATCTACTTTGGCAAGGAATATATTCATTCCAAAGATATTGGTAAATCACCAAAACCAACCAAAAAGAAATAAGAAGAGCTTCATGGATGACTTCATGGATCTTAGAGAAAGTGGATTCATGACTACAGGGTAAGCCTCTGAGTTCCTAGAGTTTGTGCTTACGTTTATATGCTTTTCTTTTTGAAGTTTCACCTTCTTTTCGGTTATTTTTCATTTTTGCTCACCAATCTGTTTTCTGGAAAATACAGTATGATTTCATATATTTTTGAATATTTAGTTTACATATACATATTCTAAACATCTTGAGCTTTCTAGAATGATAAAGATCATCCAAATTGGTTAAGTATAGCCAAAGTTATGATCATTTGAAGTTTTGGATTTTCGTTTTGTTGTTTTCTGCTATTTCCGTGTGTTTTCTGCAGGTTTGGAAACTTGATATTGTTAACGACATCACCTAATGTTGTTAATGACATAGAAATGTTGTTAAAGACATTGCCTAATGTCGATAATGACATTGGCTTTGGCAGAACCCAGTTTCGCTTCATTTTGCTCCGTTTCGAATCGTTTAAGCCCTAAACGACCCGCTAAGACCTTTCTGAGTTTGGAAACACATCATTGGGGGTAATAAACCTCTAAATTGTAATTATTTAGGATTTATAAATGATTTATAAATGTATTAATATGTTGATGAAGGTTTTGAGTAGCAACGGAAGTGCTTCGGGCCATTCATATCGATATCGCCTTTCACAGGGAAGTCAGTAACGATATAGATGACATCGTTACCGTTGTTAACCCAGACAATGGATATGTTATGCATGCTTGGCCTAGATTTATGTTTTTAAATGTTTTTCTATGTCACCCACACGAAGGGAACTCAAGTTCCCAGATAACAAGCCTACCTCACCTTTTACCATGCGGTCAATTTCACTAATAAAATCGACCAACATACGTGTAAATAAAAATGAACCATTTTTATATTAATAACTTTAAACCATCGATGTTTTAATTATGCCACACGGGCTTCACTAAAATCAAATAAAGCATACATGCCATACCTTAGGCTAACCTTTGTGGATGTAGGTTAGATGTATGCCTAGGAATTTATTTTCCTTCGGGTATTGTCAATATTATTTTTGGGAAATGTAATTAATAGATTAGGTGAGCAGTTGCATCCCCCGAGGTTATGTAACCTTTAATCTTTACTTTTTCACATTTATTTATCACTTTGTGTATGGATTTACTATTTTCCGTACATATGTTAAATCATGTATAATAACTTCAAAATGTTTTAAGTACGAATATGCGCAGTTAAGAAAATACGGGTTTCTATAGATGTAATATAGTGTGATCACTTAAGAAATAAGCAACTTATCCCAGACCTGAATCTTTGTGTCTTAGTGGGCCATCCCCCGGACGTTAAGCCTCATAGGACTCTAATTCCTTGAAAGAGCTAATCCAAGTGGCGATTCCACACTCAGAGATGGCGGATTCGGGTTTGACCGATCTAAAACTATTTTCACTTTCTCTCTACCAAAATCTTTTTTCGAGTCCCTGACCCGATTGTGAGCAGTGACACGAGCGGTGTGTCGAGAGCTAGTGGAGAGGAGAGGCACGATCCATCGGGGTGTTTGAAAAGAAAAGCACCGGGTCGGGACTCAGGAAAAAAGGTTGAAAGAGAAGATGAAAATAATTTTAGTTTGGTTCGAACCCGAATTTGCCATCTCTTAGTGTGGATTATAGTCTTGTGAGGCTTAACGTCCGGGGGACGGCCCACTAAGACACAGAGATTCAGGTCCAGGATAAGTTGCTTATTTCTCATTGGATCACATTTTATTACATCTACAAAAAACTATATTTTTTTAGTTTTGCATATTCGCACTTAGGTCATTTTTAGACTTTAAATGCATGATTCACGTATGGTGAAAATAATAAACCATCCACAAGACAATAATATACCATCCACAAAGCAGTAAGCAAACATGGAAAATAAATGTGAAAAATAAAGATTACAAGGCTTCCAAAAATCGAGGGATGCAACTGCCCGCTAACCTATTAATTACATTTCCCACAAAAAAAAGAAACTGCGATACTCGAAGGAAAATTAAAATCCTAAACATACATCTAATCCTAATCTACATGCATCCACAAAGGTTAGCACAGTGGATATCACATATATGTTCGATTTTGAATTTAGCGAGGCCTGTGTGGCATAAAAAAATCAATCATGATAATGTGTTTGTTATTTAAATAAAATAGTTCATTTTATTAGCACGTTGTTGCACATTTTAATTAATGAAATTGCTCGCATGGTAAATTCGTGAGGGCTGTTATCCAGGAATATGTTTTATTCCCTTCGTGGGGGTGTTCTAATATGCATCTCCTTTTAATAAAGAAAAATAAATGAAGAAGAATTACAACATTTGAGTAAAATAAAAATCCTAGGTTCACAAATGAAATCAGAAGAAGAAGAAGAACATTGAAAGCACGGAAATTACAATTCTAGGAACTCAGAGGCTTACCCTTACGGAATGAATCCACTTCGAAGATATCAAATCCGCCCGTTGAAAATCCTCCTCGTCCTTTAGTTTAGGTAAAATTGTTGTGAAAGTCCAAAAATTTTCATCTAGTTCTTGGAAATTGAAACAGTTCTAAAAGCTATATATTTTCTGTAAATTTTTTTGGGCCCTGATTATCGAAAAAGACCCAACTATTTATAAGAGAAATCCCGAAAATCCAAAAAAAGTAAGTTTTTCTAGTGAGGGGTCTCGCTGTAAAAAAGTTCAGCAAGGCTCCTTCCCGCGTCTTTAGCGAGACATCGCCAAGTCCCTAGCAAGGCATCGCTAACTTTGGCGAGGCATGCCCTCGCCAAAGAGTTTGGCAACTGCCTCGCCAAAGCCCATTTTTTGGCTAGGCCTACCTCAGGCCTGGGATTCAATCTCCCTCGGGTTTTATTTTTGAATTTTTTTTATTTTCATATTTTTAATAAATTTTTAAATAAAATTAAATAATTTTATTGAAAACGTCCTTTTGAATTTAGAGACGTGGAGGATTACTATTCCGATACATCTGGATACTTTAAAATTGTGTGATTGAAGGATAAAATACAGAAAAGTCGTCATCATTGAACGCACGAGCTAGTACAAAATTTCGTGCTCACAGTTGACCCTTATGTGATAGTCACTAGTCAGATAGCCAGTGTGATCACACGAAACAAGCTTAGGGATAGACCATACCTAACTGGTGTCATTGGTGACTTCTTGTTCCTAATTGGTGATAAAATAGGCCTTCCTTTGTGGCACTACATCTTTGTATGGTTGTTCGTTTCTTTCTTCAGAATCCTTTAGGTACTTGATGCCCCTTATGGGCGGGTCTACCGTTTCTTTCTGTGGTGTCACGGTTATTGTCGGTATTTGTTTTTCTTCGACTGCTATTATCATGTGCCTCTTGGAACGATTGGAGATAGGTGCCTGAATTTGTTTCAAAGGAGATCTTGAATTTCCTTAATAGGATGTTGACTTATTCTCTATGACAAATCAAGAAAATAATGTTAATAAATATTTCATCCCCAGACCCTCTCATCCCCGCGCCCTCTCGGCCCACCTCTCTGTATCGTCCGCTCAAAATAGTGAAATTAATTAAGTACTAAATATACTCTTAATTAATGAAGTTGACTTGAGTGTGTTTAAGGGAAAACAACTCAGTTTGCTTAGTAATTAATTAAGTTATGGCTTAGAGTAGGAAAAGCTGAGTCTGTGCTGAGTACTACGTAGTTTAGAAGTATATCAACTCAGCTATGTTGAGTTAGCTTTTTGTTAAAAGCTAAATTCATTGACACTTAAAGAATTAAATGACACATGTGCTACTAATGTCTTCTGTAAAAAAATTGAATATTCTTTCGATGCTTTTCAGGTTAAAAAGCACTGAAATTAATGAAGATTTCCAGTGGTCCTCACAATTCAAAAAGTTATCAGTATGGAATGTTGGAGATTCCTCACTAAAGCCCAAGATAAAAAAATCCTTTGACATGCGCCATTTTCTCAATATCGTCGTGTGTCTCTGCAAACGTTAGCAATATCGAACAATCACAAGATTCCACGTTACACTTTGCGTGCCTCTCTCTCAATCCGTTTTTCTTGAAAAGAAATGAGAATTTCTCAACAGGATTTTATCGCGCCTCAATGTTCACATTTCTATCTTTAAAAGTCCTGGGATCTGTCTCAAACGGGAAGATTAGAAAGATATGAAGAGAAGAGAAATTGAAGAATTGCAAGGATGCAAAGTTTGCAACTCCTACTTTGCAAAGCTTCAAGTATAAATAGAAGACAGAAGCAGACGTTCAAACTTGGTGAATCACTTCGAATTTCTTTAAGCACTGAAACTCCACGCAATTACTCGTAGCTTCAAGAAATTCCACTTTCAAGCAATCAGCAAACAACTATTTCAAATCAGTTTGTAATAGAGAGAATCAAATACTTAGTTTTAACATTGTAAGGATTCAAAATTTTATAAGTTGGATTCATTCATTTTCAAATCTGAGTGTTAGTTTCGGATGGGTACCCAAATTGAGTTGAGTGGTAATTAGAAAGAAAGGTACTTTCTATAAAATTGTGTCTACCCGCTTAAAGGCTGCTCCTCCTAATGAAGGAAAGAATATTAGCGGATTAAACCTCTAAGAAGGAATCCAGGGACTAGAGGTCGGCTCAGGGCCGAACTAGGTAAAATCAGGTGTTGAAGTTCTGAACATTCACTTTAGCTTTTATTACACCCATCTCATTGATCATTCTTTCTATCTTTAAGTATTTTGCTTGAAAAAACGATCCGACCTGAGTAGAGTACTCAGCATGAGATTGTAGATAAACTATGATAGCGAAGTTGTGCAATTTATAAAGTTTTTAGACCAACTCGGCACGCATCTAAAAACTTAACTTGGTGAAATATATTTTTATAACTATTAAAGTAACCAACAATCGGTTTCACCCCCCTCTACGGTTGTTTACAAGCTGTATAAGGACCAACAAGTGGTACCAGAGTAGTTGCTCAACTTATCGACTAACTATCTTTAAGTCAAGATCCATAAATGGCTTACAACAATTACAATTCTTGCTCAGGTCAAGCAATTATCTTAAAAGAGGGAATGTCTGTTACCTGTCCACCTCTTTTTTATGATAATCATTACACGTTCTAGAAAAATTGCATGAAAAATTGCATTCAATAGCAAAGCATGCAGGCTTGGCTCATGATCGAGCTTGGCCTAGAGTTCCCACTATTGGGAGGAACAAAGTGCGTGTTCCAGTAGATCCAAAGGACTACGACGATGCTGACTTGAGGCTTCTCAAGGAGAATGCTATAGTGATTAACTTCTTACAATGTGCGCTATATCTTAATGAGTTCAACAGGGTCTCTGAATGTGAAAAAATACAAGAAATCTGGAAGAAACTGGAGATTACATATGAGGGGATGGATAAGGTCAAGGATTCAAAGATCAACCTCATCTTGAGAGAGTATGAGATGTTCTCAATGGGTGCAAGCGAGGGTATTCAAAGCATGAATACCAAGTTCATTAAAATAGTTAATGAACTGAACAAATTGGGAAAGGAGTTCACCAAGAAAGAGCTCATCAAGTAGATTCTTCACACTCTTACCTTAGAGTGGGACTCCACGTAGAGTGCATTAACTACCCCTCTAAGTTACGATATAAAAATCGAATAAACTACTTAGCTTTGCTGGTACGGTTTATCTACAATCTGCTGCTGAGTGCTCGACTCAGCAAGGATTGATTTTTCAAGCCAAATGAAGATATCAGCTTCCTTCTTATTCATCATGGATTAGCCATTCCAATTAACTTCCTCAGTGCAGAGAATTACTCCTTAGGCAATGGCTTGATGAAGATATCAGCGCCTTGTTCCTTAGAAGGAATATATTCCAACTTGACATCTCCTCGAAGCACATGATCCCTGATGAAGTGATGTCTAATGTTGACATGCTTCATCCTACCATGCTTAATTAGATTATGGGATAGGTTAATTGCACTCTTGTTATCACACATAACTTTGAGATAACTTGACTATATACAATAATCTTCCAATAGCTGGTTGATCTATAGTAGTTGTGCTACACAACTTCCTACTGCCATGTACTCAACTTCAGCTATACTTAGCGTAATAAAAGTTTACTTCTTACTATACCATGTGACAAGGTACATTTCCAGTCGAGCTTGTCTCTACCATAATTAGCATCTGTGAATCCCCTAGGAGTGAAATCTGAACTGCAAGGATACCACAAACTTGCTTCAATTGAACCTTGCAAGTACTTGAGAATTCTCTTATCAGTAGCTAAATGAGATTCTCTAGGATCAACTTGATAACGAGTACAATAGCACACAACATATTGAATGTCTAGCATACTAGTAGTGAGATAAAGAAGAGAACCAATTATTTCTCTGTAGAACTTGCTATCCATAGGTTTTGCGGCTTCATCTTTACTCAGGATAGTATCAGTGGCCATGGGAGTGGACATTGGCTTCGAATGCTCTATATCAAATTTCTTCAAGACTTCTCTAGTATACTTAACTTTACTGATGAAAATTCCATCTTCAGTTTGCTTAATTTGAAGACTAAGAAAGAAATTGAGCTCTCACATCATAGACATTTCGAACTCGCTTTTCATCTGCTTGCTGAACTCCTTGCACAACTTCTCATCAGTTGCTCCAAATATAATATCATCAACATATATTTGGACTAGCAACACATCTTCCTTCCTTCACTTGATAAATAGAGTTGTATCTACTTTTCCTCTTTCATACCCTTTGCTGATCAAGAAATTGGTTAGCCTCTCATACAAGCTTTAGAAGCCTACTTCAATCCATAAAGAGCTTTCTTTAATTTTAAGACATGCTAGGATACTTCGGATCTTTAAAGCTTGGAGGCTGGAGAACATTGACTTCTTATTGAATGAATTCATTCAAGAATGCGCTCTTGACATCCATTTGAAATAATTTTGAAGTTCATATGAGATGCGAAAGCACACAGGATTCGAATTGCTTTTAATATGGTTGTAGGAGCGTAAGTCTCATGATAATTGATTCCTTCTTGCTGATTGTAGCCTTGCACAATAAGCCTAGCTTTGTTTCTGACAATAGAGCCATCTTCATCTAGCTTATTCTTAAAAACCGATTTTGTACCCAAACATCATTTCACTTGAACTGATCTAGCTCCTCTTGCATTGCGATCATCCAATAATCATCTCCTTCTTCATCTTCAAACTTCTTGGGTTTGATCAATGATATGAAGGCTGGATGACTCATCATCCTACTGAGCTAACCTTAGCTCATCATTGGATTATGAACATCATCAACTGTGCTGTCTAGCGGATGGTTGCGATGAATTCTAATCTCTCTTGGAAGACTCAGATCAACTGCTGGAGGATCACCAATGGGATGCTGAGGTGGAAATTGATCTTTGCCATCATTGAAATTAATAGAAAGATCTTTATCATCATCTTGGCTTCCTCAGCTTCGGGTTCTTGTGCTGGGTTGGTCAGCACAGATGGTGGCATACTAAGTGGATCTGCTAGCTAGGGTACTCCTTCGTTTTCATCAGATGGACGTCTATCTTCATTGTTAGTTTCATCAAAATCTATATGGATTAACTCCTCTAATAGGCCTTTTCTTTTGACATATATTCTATATGCCCTATAGTTAGTTGAGTATCCAAAAAAGATACCTTCATCAAACTTAGGATCAAACTTACCTAACTAATCCTTGGTGTTAAGAATGAAGGACCAACCAATCATAGGCTTGCACCCTCAATAAAGCTCATAGGGTGTATTCTCATGAATTGGGTGAATTAAGACCCGATTCAAGATATAACAGGTTGTGTTAACAACTTCTCCCCAAAAGTACTTTGGTAGATTTTTATCACTCAGCATGGATCGAGCCATTTCAAATATGGTTCTATTCTTGTGTTCTATAACCCCATTTTGTTGAGGCGTATATGAAGAAGAGAAGTTCTATTCTCAAATTCACATCCATGATTACTTTGGATTCTACTGATTTTATATCCTATTTCATTCATTATCCGGTTATTGAGCTTTACAAAAGATTCATATGTTTCATCTTTGCTACTCAACAAGACTACCCAAGTGAATCTCATGAAGTCATCCATAACCACCAACGAAAATCTCTTACCACCCATGCTCATTGGCTGAATTGGGCTGAAAAGATCCAGGTGGAGGAGCTCCAATGGTCACTTTGTTACTATGTGATTTATTGACTTAAACTATTTCTTAACTTGCTTACCTAGTTGGCAAGCTGAGCATAGTTTATCCTTATCAAAGTTGATGCTAGGTAAAACTACAATAAATTGCTTTTTGGCTAGTTTGGATAGAATGTTCATATTTATATGACAAATCTTCTATGCTAAAGCCATGAATTATCCTCCTCAAATACAATACACACATTAGTTGAGCCTAGGGATAAATCAATCATATAAACATTATTGATTCGAAGAGCAAAGAGAATAGTTGAATAAGTCTTATAGTCAATTACTAAGCATCTTGTTGAGTCAAATATAACCTTTTTTACATTGTCACAAAGCTGGGCTACAATAACCAAGTTAAACTTCAAACCCTTGACTAGAGAAACCTCTTCGATGGAAGGAGAGACACCAACAGTGCCACAGCCTGCAATCTTATCTTTCTGGTTATCTCCAAAACTGACACTTCCATTTCTTTTACGCTTCAATAAGATGAATTCACTTTCATCTCCTATCATGTGCCTTGAGCATCCACTATCCAAATACCACATTCAAGAGTCATCAGCGGATCTAAGGCTCACCTGCAAAACAGTTACGTTTTCATAGGTACCCATGCTTTTGAGTTGGGTCCCCCCTTATTAGAAGTGCTTAAATTAGACCAGTCGTACTCATCGTAATAACCATTTTTATGCCTACAGAGAACTGTGGCATGTCCAGCTTTCCCACAAAAACCACACATCATTTTTAGTTTGGGTTGGCTCGCTTTCTTCTATTTAGAAGAATTCTACCTCTTAGAATTGTGAGTTTGCTTACTCTGAGTTTGACTATTGGTTGGAGGAGGAACCCCATTCTTCTTTAAAGTCATTATCTTAGCAGTCAACTCATCTAATTTCTTAGTGAGCTTGCTAATAGAACATTCTTGATACTCAGCTTTTTCTTGAAGAAAGCGATATCAAGCGATAAGGGAGCATTAGTATCTTCCAAATCATTACTTCTCCTCACTAGCTCCTTGATGTTTTTCATCAACTTGTTAGTCAATTTCATAACATCAAAGAGTATAGATAAGGGAATTTCAAGATGTACCTTAGCTTCAGGAGCTTTTCCCTTATTTCACCCAGCTTTAAAATTAGTATCGGATTGATCTCTACCAGAGGTAGATGATGAGCCTTCGCCTCTTCGATCTTCAATAGCCATCAAACAGAGGTTGGCCGAATCAGCTGCTTCCTCATCAACTGATGAGGATTCTTCTAAATTGCTCTAGGTGGCAGTAAGTGCCTCATTCTTCTTGGAGAACCTCTTCTTGAATCTATCCTTCTTGGCCTTAGGATAGTTGGATTGGATATGGCCTTTTTCTCCATAGCCAAAGCATTTGATATCTTTGTTGTACTCCTTCTTGGGTCCTTCCTTATCTCCACACCGGTGCTGAGTTGACTTGGTTTTAGAGGGAAACTTCTTCTTGTTGAACTTCCCATCTTTCTAAATGAAGCATTTGAAATGACTGGTCATAAGGACCATTTTTTCATTAGAACCGCAGTTGCTGGACTCATCAAATGAATCAGCTTTCAAGATAATGACTTTGCCCTCTCTCTACTTTCCTTGACTCCTCTTGGAGTCATTAGAATACTTCCTCACAGACATCTCATGAGTCTGCAAGGTGCATATCAGCTCATCATAGCTGTAGGTCTTCAGGTCATGAGCTTCTTCGATGGCGCTCATCTTGGAGTACCACTCTAGAGTAAGAGTGCGCAGAATCTTTTTGACGAGCTACTCTTCAGTGAACTCCTTCCCCAATATCTTCAGTTCATTAATGATGTTAATGAACCTGGCATTCATGCTTTGAATACCCTCGCTGGTACCCATGGTGAACATCTCATACACCCTCAGCATGAGATTTGTCTTTGACTCCTTAACATTATCGATCCCCTCATAGGTAATCTCTAGCTTCTTCTAGATTTCTTGCGTTGTCTCGCATCTTGAGACCCTATTGAACTCAGTAAGTTCTAACGCATAGTGTAAGTAATTAATCGCTACGGCATTCTCTTGAGTAGCCTCAAGTCAACGTCATCGTAGTCCTCTAGATCTACATGAATGGGCACTCTATTCCTCACAACTGTGGGAACTCTAGGGCCAAGCTCGATAGTGAGACAAGCTTGCATGCTTTATGACTGGATCAAATTTTTCATACGATTTTTCCAGAAAGTATAATGATTACCATAAAAAAGAGGTGGACTCGTAATAGACATTCCTTCTTTAAGGAGTACTGCCTGACAGGAACCGGAACTAAAGTTGTTGTAAGCCATATATTGATCTTGACTCAAAAACTATTAGTCTAAAAGTTAAGCAACTACTCTGATACAACTTGTTGGTCCTATAGACGACTTGTAAACAACCGCAGAGGGGGGTGAATGCGAGTCCTTGTTACTTTTAACGGTTTATGAAATTCTGTTTCACCAAGTTAAGTTTTTAAATGCGTTGTGAGTATGCGTGCTGAGTTACGATATAAAAACTAAATAAACTACTCAGCTTCGCTAGCACAGTTTATCTACAATCTGCTACTGAGTGTTCGACTCAGCAAGGATTGTTTTTTCAAGCAAAATGAATAACAGAGAGATGATGAATGAGCTGAATAAAGTAAAAGCTAAGAGCGTAAGTTTAGAACTTCAAAACCTAAATTTTTATCCTGGTTCAGCCCTGAGCCTACCTCCAGTCCCTGGATACCTTTTCTAAGCTTTAATCCACTAGTTTTTATTCCTTAGTGGTGAAGAAGCCTTTATAGCGGGTAGACACAGTTTTACAAGAAGTGCCTTCGTAACTACCACTCAACTCAGTTTGGTTACCCTTCCCAAACTGACACTCAGATTTAAATGAAAAGCTTGTGAACTGAATTCAACTTATAGAAACATTGAATGCTTACAATGTTAAATCTAAGGTAATTTCTCTCTATTACAAATAGATTTGGAATTGTTGTTTGCTGATTAGTTGAGTTTGGAATTTCTTGAAGCTGGGAGTAATTTCATAGAGTTTCAGCTCTATAAGAAATTTGAGGTGATTCAACAAGTTTGAACGTCTACTTCGATCTTATATTTATAGTTGAAGCTTTGAGAAGTAGTCATTGCAAACTTTTTGGAGTGCTGATCTTTAATTTCTCTTCTCTTCATATCTTTCGAATCTTCCAGTTGGAGATAGATTCTAGGACGTTTAGAGATAAGAATTTGAACATTGAGGTGTGATAAAATTCCATTAACAAAATCTTATTTTGTCTTCAAGCAATTCGGTTGATAGAGGTGTGCAATATTGCAAAGTGGAATCTTCAAATTTAATGAATTGTTGACATTAGCAAAGACGCATGGAGACATTGGAAAATGGTGTATGTTAGATGATTCCTTTTCCGTTGGACTTTAGTGAGGGAATCTCGACATTCCATACTGACACCTTTTATCATGTGAGGACCACTGGAAATCTTCCTTAATTTTAGTGCAATTATTCCCGAAAAATAACTAAGGAATATTCTGTTTCTCACAGAATCAATTAGTAGCATGTGTGTCATTCAGTGTCGTAGAAAACAACTTTTCAATTAAAAGCTAACTCAACAAAATTGAGTTGATATGCTTCTAAACTACTTAGTACTCAGCACTCAGCTTTTCCTACTCTAAGCTGTAAATTAATTACTCAGCAAAAATGAGTTATTTTCCCTTAAACAAACTCTAGTTAGCTTCATTAATTAAAAGTATACTTACTACTCAATTAATTTCACTAACCTAGATAGTTTGTTATTTCCAAAACATTAAAGTGCTGTAAGGTACTATTAACTTGGGTTCTACAGGAAGTATTTTGATGACTCCAAAAGGAGTTAAGGTAAGGAAAGAGAGGGAAAAGCCATTGTCTTGAAATTTTATTCATCTGATGAGTCCACCAGCTACTACTTGGATGAGAAAATGGCTCTTCTGACCAGGCATTTCAAACGGTTCATGAAGAAGGATTTGAAGTTCAACAAGAAGAAGTTTCCCACTAAAATCAAGTCAACTCAGCACCGGCATGGGTTGAGGAAGGACTCAAAAAGGAGAATAGCAAAGACATCAAGTGCTTTGGCTATGGAGAGAAAGGCCATATTCAATCCAGTTGTCCTAAGGAGAAGAAGGATAGATTCAATAAGAGGTTCACAAGAAGAATGAGGCACTTGCTGCCCATAGAGTGACTTAGAAGAATCCTCATCGTTCGATGAGGAAGAAATTGATTCAGCCAACCTTTGTCTCATGGCCATTGAAAATCAAAAGGGTAAAGACTCAACATCTACCTCTTGTACAGATTAACCCACTATTGACTCTAAAGTTGAGTGCAACAAGGGACTAGCTCCTCAAGCTGAGGTACTTTCTAAAATTCCCTTATCTATGGAAGAATTCACCCAGACACTCTTTGATCTTATGAAATTGACTAACAAGTCTATGAAAACATCAAACAGCTAGTGAGGAGAAGTGAAGATTTGGAAGACAAGGTCGTTTCCTTATCTCTTGGTATCCGCCTTCTTTAGGAAAAGCTAAGTATCAAGACTATTTAACCAGCAATCTCACTAAGCAATTAGATGAGTTGACTGTTGAGGTAACAGCTTTGAAGAAGAAGCAGGATCCTCCTCCAACCAAATGTTAACCTTCGAGTAACCAAACTCACAATTTTAAGAGTAACAATTCCTCTAAAAAGAAGAAAGTAAGCCAACCTAAAGCAAAAATGGCATGTGCTTATTAAGGAAAAGTTGGACATGTCACAATAATGTGTAGGCATAAAAATGGTTATTACGATGAGTATGATTAGACTAATTTAAGCACCTCTAACAAGTGAGGAACTAACTCGAAAGCATGGGTACCTAAGAAAACATAACTGTTTTGTAGGTGAGCCTTAGATGCTCTGATGACTCTGGAATGGAGTATATGGATAGTAGATGCTTAAGGCATATGATAGGAGATGAAAGCCAGTTCATCTCATTACAGCACAAAAGAAATGGAAGTGTCAGTTTTGGAGATAACCAAAAAGGTAAGATTGTAGGCTGTGGCACTATTGGTGTCTCTCCTTCAATTGAAGAGGTTTCTCTAGTCAAAGGTTTGAAGTTCGACTTGCTTAGTGTAGCCCAGCTTTGTGAAAAATGTAGAAAGTTTACATTCGACTCAGCAGGATGTTCAGTTTTTAACTATAAGACTGATTTTACTATTCTCTTTGCTCCTAGAATCAATAATCACTACAAGAAATTTAGCATTTTATGATGCATCTTCAATGATGAAAAGAGTGCTTTTTGTTAGTAAAAAATGATTTTTTGTCACTAAATATAATTTTAATCGTCACAAAATGATCAAATTCTTGTAGTGAATGTATATATGATTAATTTATCCCCAGGCTTGGGTCAAGAGACTTTTGTTGGTGGTTGTGGATGACTTCATGAAATTCACTTGGGTAATCTTGCTGAATACCAAAGATGAGACATATGAATCTCTTGTTAAGCTCAATAACTAGATAATGAACAAAATAGGAAATAAAATCAGTAGAATCTGATTTGATCATGGACGTGAATTTTAAAAAAATATTTTTGAATAATTCAATTCAGGGCATGGAATTGACCACAACTTCTCCTCTCCCTATACGCCTCAACAAAATGGGGTTGTAGAAAAGAAGAATAGAATCATAGTTAACTTATAACAATCTACCAAAGTAATTTTGGAGAGAAGTATTTAACACAACTTGTTATATCTTGAATCAGGTTTTATTTCACCCAATTCTTGAGAAAACACCCTATAAACTTTGGCAAGGGTGCAAGCCTAAGATTGATCATCTCAAATCATTTGGCAGTAGGGTCTTCATTTTTAATATTAGGGAGCAATTAGGTAAGTTTGATCCTAAGTCTGATGAAGGTATCTTTTTGGGATACTCAACTAACAACAGGACATATAGAATATATGTCAAAAGAATCGGTCTATTAGAGGAGTCTATACATGTAGATTTTGATGAAACTAACAATGCAGATAGATGACGTCTATTTAATGAAGATGATGGAGTACCCAGAAAGCAGATCCACTTAGTATGCCACTCTCTGTGCTACGTAACCTAGCACAAGAACCTGATGCTAAGGAAGTCAAAGATGATGATGATCTTTCAATTAACTTCAATGATGGTGAAGATTAACCTCTACCTCAGCAACACATTGTCGATCCTCTAGTAGTTTATCCTAGTCTTCCAAAAGAGATTAAAGTTCATCGCAACCATCAATAGACTACACAGTTGATGATGTTCATGATCTAATGATGATGCAAGGTTAGCTTAGCAGGATGATGAGTCATCCAGCCTTCATATCATTGATCGAACCCAAGAAGTTTGAAGATGTAGAAGGAGATGATTATTGGATGATCGCAATTCAAGAGGAGCTGGATCAGTTCAAACACAATGATTTTTGGGATCTAGTTCCTAAGGCTATAGGAAAATCAATCATCGAAACCAAATGGGTTTTCAAGAACAAGCTAGATGAAGATGGCTTTGTTATCAGGATCAAAGCTAGGCTTGTTGCGCAAGGCTACAATCAGCAAGAAGACATCGATTATGATGAGATTTATACTCCGGTAGCCCGGGTTGAAGCAGTTCGAATCCTATGTGCTTTCACATCCCATATGAACTTCAAATTGTTTCAAATGGATGTTAAGAGCGCATTCCTAAATGGATTCATTCAAGAAGAAGAGTATGTTCGCCAGCCTCCTGGCTTTGAAGATCCGAAGAATCCTGAGCATGTCTTTAAATTAAAGAAAGCTCTCTACAGATTGAAGCAGGCTCCTGGAGCTTGGTATGAGAGGCTGACCAATTTCTTGATCAACAAAGGCTATGAAAGAGGAAAAGTAGAAATGACTCTGTTTATTAAGCAAAGAAAGGAAGATGTGTTACTAGTCCAAATATATGTTGATGATATCATATTTGGAGCAATTGATGAGAAGCTATGCAAGGAGTTCAGCAAGTAAATGAAGAGCCAGTTTGAAATGTCTATGATGGGAGAGCTCAACTTTTTCCTCGGTCATAAAATCAAGCGGACTGAAAACGGAATTTTCATCAGTCAAGATAAATATGCCAGAGAATTCTTGAAGAAGTTGGACATGGACCATTCAAAGCTAATGTTCGTTCCCATGGCCACTGATATTATCCTGAGTAAAGATGAAGCAGGTGTGAGCACGGAATTTTATACCAGCTCACGCTTTCAATGATGACTGCTTTTCGAGATTTTTATCCTTGAATTGCACGATTTTCAATTATCCCGAAAATCTCCGAATGGGAATGTTCCTCGTCGCCAATTTATTTTAAGGAGTTAAATTATTATTTTTTAAGACTTAAAAAAATAGATTTTGGTAATAATTGATTTATTTATATTTTCAAAAAAATTAAAAATTAAAAAAAATAAAAAATCGGGAATTGCTCGCCAGAATCCGGCAAGCCTCGCTTAAATTTCTAGCGAGCCTCGCTGGAACTTCGGGCGAGCCAGAATTTGTTTCCTTTTGGATTTTTCGGGTTTTTTTCGCCTATAAATATTCGTAAAATTTTCAGTATTTGAGACAAAAAAAATTCACAAAAAAATTGTTTTCTCTCGAAAAAGACGGAGAAATTTTTACACAACAAAATAATATTTTTCTAGAGAAATAATTCTGACATTTCTACATTTCTTTTAAGTTTTCTTTGATTATATTAGGATCCAAAACACATTTGGATCCCAAATTTTATTATTTTCAAATCATTTTTCTTCCATCTTTTTCAACAAAAATCCTCAGATATTCTCAGTGTCCGAGTCTAATTATCTTTTTCCACACTAAACCACAACTGAAAAATGAATGAGGAAATCTCCCGGGGATCATACGGATACGCCAAAGTGGATTCACGCCGAAAGGGTAAGCCTCTGAGTTCCTAGAATTGCGGATTCTGTACACATCGTCTGCTTCTTCTTCTGATTTTATTTGTGGACCTAGAATTTTTATTATTACTATAATTGTTGTAATTTTATTTCTTCATCTGTAATTTCTTTATTAATGGAAATTCATGTTAAAATACCCCCACGAAGGGAATACAAATTATTCTTGGATAATAAACCTCATCTTTTGCCATGCGATCATTTTCACTAAATAAATATGATCAACATACTTATAAATAAAATAAATTGTTTTATTTCTAAATAAGAACTTTAAATCATCAATGTTTTAATTAGGCCACATGGGTCTTCTCAAAATCAAATTTATCAAACGTGCAAATATTGTGCCATATCTCTCGCTAACCTTTGTGGATGCAGGTTAGATGTATGCCTAGGATTTTATTTTCCTTCGGGTATGCAAATATTATTTTTGGAAAATGTAATTAATAGATTATGCAAGCGGTTGCATCACCTGAGGTTATGTAACCTTTAATCTTTATTTTTTCCATGTTTATTTAACGTATTGTATATGGATTTACTATTTTCCGCACATACGTTAAATCATGCATAATAACTTTAAAACGGCTTTAGTGCAAATATGCGCAATTAAGAAATATGGTTTTCTACATATGTAATATAATGTGATCTAATAAGAAATAAGCAGCTCATCCCGGACCCGAATCTCTGTGTCTTAGTGGGCAGTCCCCCAGATGGTAAGCCTCACAGGACTTTAATTCTTGGAAAGAGCTCATCCAGGTGGTGACTCCACACTAAGAGACGGTGGATTCGAATTCGATCAATCTAAAAATGATTTTCGCTTTCTCTACCAAAGCATTTAGGGCCCTAGACCCAGTACTTTTTAAACACCCCGGTGGACCACGCCTCTCATTTTGCTCGCTCTTAATCGACCACTCCATGTCGTCCTCTCATAGTGGCGACTCCGCTGGGGATTTTCTCTAAAAACTTGTATTTTTCTAAGATTTTATATTTTGGATAAGTGCGGAAAATTATTGATCACATTATTCGGTTTTCTCTTAATTATGATATATTTATAAATTTTGCATTGCAATAGAAGGGACCAGCCCATAAGTCTAAGGTACCCTTATTATCACGAAGCTTTCTCTTGTACTAAGTTGGTGGAGCACTTGTTGCCATATCGCATGTACCTCCCTCATTAGAGGCTTGGAGTGTATTTTAGTGCAACAAGAACCTTCTACATCAGCTACCCATTTATAAACCTCATGTAAATAAACTGTAGGCATTTTCCCTAGGTTGTTACCCAACAAATGACCATGCAGGTGCGCTCCTTAGTATCCTCATGGTACTTAAATGAACCAAATTTAGGGCAGAGACTAGCCAAAAACCCTACGCGCAGGAGTTGTATGGTTGGAAGTTGGATATTATGTGCTATATGCTACGTGTTTATCGCTTTCTAATTCATCATGCATTGTACAAATGTGCCATGCTAACCACAAATCTTAGTGCAGACACTTGAACGCACACTCATAATGTTAATATGATGTAACATAACATCTTCTCATCACATACACTTAGGATTAGATAACACTCGAGATCGTGTCACTCTAGGACAACATAAAACCACTTAGAAACATCACTGACCCCTTTTTAGCGAGATGTCCACTTGACATCCGACTATTAGCCCGTACAGGGCAAACATACCTTTCTTTTTCTACGTGATGTCCACTTGACATCCGACACTTAGCTCCCAAGAGGCAATGATATATCCCACACATCATCTTTGAGATGTCTACTCGACGTCCAACTCATAGGCCACACGGGGAAATCACACATACCACATAGCCCAAACGGGGCAAATACCTACCAAAATCATATTTTTTCTACATCATGTGATGTCCTTGCTGACATCTGAACCTAAGCTGACGAGGTGTACTCATTTCAAAAACCTTACCAAATCCTCAAGGGTATATGCTTAATACCTGAACCATCTGCCCATGTGGGGCAATGACTCGTACATCACCACATACCCTCAAATAACGATGACCACATAGGCTTCCAAAACTCCACCCTAATTGGGAAAAATAACCAAATCATTCATTAGATAGCTACATACGGTAGTTGTTCTCGTTCCATTAGGGTATGTCACACTGCTTACCCGAAATCAATTTAACCTCCTCATTCCATGAGACATATTCATAGTATGAAATCTCAAACTATTGACCTATTACCATATGGTAATTTGGTCACTTCAAATACACCATTCACGTCACGATGTCACATAAACATAGTACAGATCTTAAACCCTAGGTGTTGGATTTTCATTTCAACATGTTTTCATTTTTACCTAACGACTAACCTGTTTATTTCAAATGGATTGACAAACATATTATTCACATCATGGAATGCTAACCCCTTATGAATGCAGTCATAACAATAAACATCTCGTGCATTTTTCATGTCACGAATCATGTCATCCCAAACTCATGATCTGATATTCTACTTGTGTATCGAAGGGGCTTGGAAAAGGCCTACTCGCCGATTGGTTCGTATTTCTCCAATCGTGGCCAATCTGGAGGGGGTTCCATACACTGACTCAAGTGAGGACTTGGAATCTGATTTAGATTCAGTTCAACATGTGTCTTTCATGGCTAATCCATAAGAAGAAGGTGTGGGTTAAGATCACCCTGTCCTTACGGGATAAAACTCTCAGTAGACACATCTGTCATTGGCGAGCATCGAGATTGCAGCTGCCTTGAATGCTTTTGCCAACAAGGAACACACACATTCACCAACACATCGGGAGAGCTCAGAATGTGGTGTGGTCACCCTTAAAAATGGCAGTCCAATTAGCTGGCCTAAAATAGGGGAACCTTCCACCTCTCATACGGTACACCCAGCTCCTACTGCCTTTTATCATTTCGGGGCTAGACAAAGTCAGCTGAACTAGAATCAATCCTTCCTATGGCAACTTGGGAAACCGGTATTTGCACTAGGGCCTTTCTATTAGGGAATGTCCCACCAGCCTATTCCTAGTTGGAGTACATTAATTGCCTCACAATTTTAGGCACCTCAAATGCCCAATTTTGCTGCATATCCCCAGGGGCAATATGGTTTCTATCCAAACACTAGGAACACCATCATCCAACAACCTGGCATGGTGGAATTGTGGCAACAATTCTTTACCAGTCACGGTGGCCACCTAATGAACACATACCCTGCACAGCCAATGATCGAGGATCAAGATAGCTTACCCCTAAACTTCGCAATGCCATAGTTTGAAAAGTATGTGGGATCTAGAGACATGCACGCTCACTTAAAGCATTATCAGATGGTGATGAGGGCATTAAGGGTCAGCGAACAGATGATGGCTAAGCTCTTTGTCGTCACCTTAGGCCACCTAATCAATGAATGGTACAACCACCTTCCGCTAGACATACCTATTGATTGGAATAGCCTTACTCAGGCTATAATGGGACATTATGGTTTCAACTCTCAAATGGAAACCACAATGCAACATCTATAGGTTATAAGGCAAGAGAAGGGTGAGAGCTTCAAATCCTACTATGCGCGTTGGATGGCCACACAGGTTAGGCTTCGGGGCCTGCTTAAGTCTACCGGAGATGATAACCAAGCTTTTAGACGGTGCACTACCATCATACAAGAACAAGTTTGGGTCAGACATCTTTTCGAGCTATCAAGAAGTGTTTGAGAAGGTGGATAGGATGGAGCACTTTGAATCCATGGACACATCCGAGGGGCACTAATACTAAAGAATAACCCATAGATGATGATATAATAAATTAGCATTTAGCTACTTTGCCCATGAGGCATTTAAATTTTTGAATAAATTGAACTTTGTTTACTTGTTTGATACCCTATCAATGACATCACGCATTCTCATAAGCATATACATAATGTTTTTAGCACATGTGACACATCATGTCATGAAATTAATTTGGGTATAAATGGATTCCTCACAATTACAATAAATTCAAATGATTTGACTCTTAAGAGAAAGTGAGAGACAAACACATGTACTTAGACGATGCGTGATAGCATTTTCTTCATCCTACAAGGACATAAGATTGACAGATAGATCACTAAGCACGAATCATCCACCGATTACTAAATCAGTCAAACAAAGATCAAAATGATAAAAACCAGAATAAGACCAAAACTTCAACAAAGCAAGTTGAGGTCAAACCACTGGCTCAATATCAAACACACAAAGAAGGATTCAGGTGTTTAAACACATCAACAACTTTATCACATAACCCGCCAACACTTATGGGCTGATCACTACATTATGGAAGGGATATCATTAAACGAAAATCGTTCACCATCAATGGAATCAAGCTATCAAATCTAATCCCCGACATATCACTTATCGCTAGAGAAAAGTTGAACTCAAAAGGAAACGTTGATGATCAAGACTCATCATCGAGTACACCTCAAGCTAGCAAAGCGGCATGAGCACAAACCAATCAATCAAAAATGTTGAACCAGATAACAAATGAAGTCATGGACATAGACAATGACCGATATACCAAATCAACCAAGTCTTACACAATTTCTATCACTCATAGGTCAAAGAAATAAATTGATAAAAAGTAGTACAAACAAAAAATAGATTTGTATTTAGTCTCTTAATTAACACTCGGTTAGTTGAGCAAAAATTAGGGCTCCCTTTTTAAAGCACAAAAAGAATAGTCCGATGAGTTGAAAACCCAAAAAGGGTGATTTAGGTAAAACTTAGGACATCGAGAGAACCACATTGGTTAGAAAACCTAAGAGGGCTAGTCAATGGCTGTACTCAAATAATTTGAAATATATATACCCCTGTTAAGTTCATCAATGAATTGTCATTTTTGTTGAATCGTTATGCATATGTTTATTTTGATTGCTTGCATGCCAATAGTAAAATATCGCAAGTAAACATCTAAAAATAAATAAATAAAAAAAGGAAAAATAAGTTTGCTGGGTTGAAAACCAGAAAGGGTGATCTAGGCTAAAATTAAGACAAGGCTTGATAGATTGAAAACCCGTAAGGGTGGTCTATGCAAATATTAGAACCAAAGAAATATCAAAGTCATCATTTCATCCTAGGAATGGTACATGACATCATATACCTCCAACACTTTAAGCAAATGGCTTCAAAGAAATCATCGCCAACACCATGTGTGGTCAACGACTCATCTAGACCAGATCCATGTTCTGAACTCAAATCTGATTCAATGAGCCCATGGTCGTCGCTCTGAGGAAGTCATCAATTGAATCCCTAAGAAGACAAATCCTAGGGGCAATTATGCACTAGCAAAAGAGAAGGCTCTTCAATGAACGAAGCCCACAACACCTACAACACACGAACATACATCATATGATAAATATTGTTCATGCATAAAATCATGAATACATTACATTCACATCTTGTCATTTATAGGTAAAGACAATGCCAAACTTAGGCAACTCCATCCTAGTAAGCAAGAAACTCCACATCCATTTGTTGAATTTGCAAACACCAAGAAGGTTGATGGCCCACTCAAGCCTAAAGTCAACATCACATCACAAAAGCCTCCTAAAACAATGGAGCAATCTTCGGGACATCCTCGAATTTTCATTAAACTCATTTATTCTTCATGTTTTAATTTTTTGATTTAAGGGACAAAAATTTTTGCTTCACGTTAACTCAATCAAATAATTAAAACATTCATCATAAAATGTATTAACATTATACTTTCCTCAGGTTTGTCACAAGAACAAGTCAATATCCTAATAAGGAAATTGAAGGTCACCTTTGAAACAAATTCGGGCACCTATCTCCAATCATTCCAAGGGGCACCCGATAATCGCGGCCGAAGAAGGAAACGAATGTCGACTATAACTGGGATGCCACATAAAGAAACGGTCGACCCTCCCGCACGGGGCATCAAGCACCAAGGGATTCCGAAGAAAGAAATGGACAATCCAGTAAGGATACGGCTCCAGAAAGGAAGGCCCATGTCATCACCAATCAGGGACAAAGATATCACCAGCCGCACTAGTTAGGTATATTGTCATCCCTCCACTCCATTTCATGTGATAATACTAGTTATATAACTAGCAATTATCACATGAGGGGCAGCTATGAGCACGAGATTTTATACCAGCTCGTGCATTCAATGATGACGGCTTTTTAGGATTTTTATCCTCGAATCACATGATTTTTTATTATCCGAAAATCTTCGAATGGGAATGTTCCTCGTCGCCAATTTATTTTAAGGACTTAAATTATTATTTTTTTAAGACTTAAAAAAATAGATTTTGATAATAATTAATTTATTTATATTTTCAAAAAAATAAAAAATTTAAAAAAATATAAAAAAATCAGGAATCGCTAGGCGGACACTGGTAAGCCTCGCCGGAATTTCTGGCGAGGTTCACCTGATCGCCAGAGTGAGCCTCACCAGAATTTGTTTCCTTTTGAATTTTTCAAGTTTTTTTGCCTATAAATATTCGCGGAATTTTCAGTATTAAGGATCGGAAAAAATTCACAAAAAATATATTTCTCTCGACAACGACGGAGAAATTTTTACACAACAAGATAATATTTTTCTAGAGAAATAATTCTCACTTTTCTACATTTCTTTTAAGGTTTCTTTGATTGTATTCGAATTTTATTATTTTCAAATCATTTGTCTTCCCTCTTTTTCCATAAAAATCCTTAGATATTCTCAGGCCTAAAACAAATTTAGTGCCCGAGTCTGATTATCTTTTGGATAAATAAACATTTATTTTTCCACACTAAACCACAACTGAAAAACGAAAGAGGAACGCTCCCAGGGATCATACGGATATGCCGAAGTAGATTCATGCCGAAAGGGTAAGCCTCTGAGTTCCTAGAACTACGGATTCTATGCTCATCGTCTTCTTCTTCTTCTGATTTTATCTATGGACCTAGAATTTTTATTATTATTGTAAATGTTGTAATTTTATTTCTTCATCTATAATTTCTTTATTAATGGAAATTCATGTTAGAATACCCCTACGAAGGGAATACAAAATATTGTAGGATAACAGACCTCACCTTTTGCCATGCGATCATTTTCACTAAATAAATATGATCAACATGCTTGTAAATAAAATAAATTGTTTTATTTCTAAATAAGAACGTTAAATCATCGATGTTTTAATTAGGCAACACGGGTCTTCTCTAAATCAAATCAATCAAACGTGAAAATATTGTGCCATATCTCATGCTAACCTTTGTGGATGCAGGTTAGCTGTATGCCTAGGATTTTATTTTCCTTCGGGTATTGCAAATATTATTTTTGGGAAATGTAATTAATATATTAGGCGGGCAGTTGCATCCCCCGAGGTTATGTAACCTTTAATCTTTACTCTTTCCATGTTTATTTACCGCTTTGTGTATGGATTTACTATTTTCCTCGCATACGTTAAATCATGCATAATAACTTCAAAACGACTTAAGTACGAATATCCGCAATTAAGAAATAAGGTTTTCTATATATGTAATATAATGTGATCCAATAAGAAATAAGCAACTGATCCCGGACCCGAATCTCTGTGTCTTAGTGGGCTATCCCCCGGACGTTAAGCCTCACAGGACTCTAATTCCTGGAAAGAGCTAATCCAGGTGGTGACTCCACACTAAGAGATGGCGGATTTGGGTTCGACCGATCTAAAAATGTTTTTCGCTTTCTCTACCAAACATTTTCGAGCCCTCAACCCGATACTTTTTAAACACCCTGGTGGACCGCGCCTCTCATTTCGCTCGCTCTCAGCCCACTTGTTTTCCGCTCACAGCTTTAAAACCTGTGGATAACAAGTTCTACAAAGGAATCATAGGCTCCCTTCTTTATCTCACTTCTAATAGGCTAGACATTTAGTATGTTGTATGCTACTACGCTCGGTATCAAGATGACCCCAGAGAATCACATTTATATATTGTAAAGAGAATTCTCCGGTACTTGCAAGGCTCAATTAAAGCAGGTCTATGGTATCCCAACAGCTCAGATTTCACTCCTAGGGGATTCATAGATGCTGATTATGGAAGAGACAAGCAGGATAGGTTAAGTACAACAGGAAGATTTCATTTCCATGGAGAGTGTCTTGTCTCATGGTACAGTAAGAAGCAATCTTCTATTACACTAAGTACAATTGAAGCTGAGTAAATGGCTACAAGAAGTTGCCTAGCACAACTAATGTGGATTAAGTAACAACTGGAAGATAATGGTATAAAGTCAAAATGCCTCAAAGTTATATGTGATAACAAGAGCGCAATTGACATATCCAAAAATTTAGTTTAGCGTGGTAGGATGAAGCATGTTAATATCAGACATCACTTCATTAGGGATCATGTGTTAAGAGGAGATGTCAAGCTGGAGTATGTTCCTTTCGAGGAATAGCACGCTGATAATATCACCAAACCATTGCCAAAGGAGCAATTCAGTGTTCTAAGGTAGTTTATTGGAATGGTAGATCCACGTTGAAGAAGAAGAAGGAAAATGAAATTTTCAGAATTTTGGCTAAGTGTTGATGATCAAACATTGAGAAGAAACATGGATAACACCGTCTATATTTTAAAGTAATGGTGTGAGGAACTATTTCATGGGTAAATTCAAGCTCTACATTTTAAAAAATGTACGTTTGAAGAGGAACCATTTTTATCAAAACTCATCATTTTACTAAGGTGTTTAATCTATTGCCAATCTCAACGTTCATTTTCATCATGGATTGTTGAAATTCCACATACCCTTGAGAGATGATGCTGCCTATATAAGTTAAATAGTTAAAGAGAGAAGTTTCACTTGCTTTCTGTGAATTTGAATCCTAAAGCATTTGACCCCTAATTCTCTCTTCCCTTTCAAATCCTTTCAAACGTGTCTCAAATGACGATCACCAGAACTACCTTCAGACTTCGTAGCACCACTACCTTGAAAATCATTATGAACGCTGAGGGCAAGACTGAGAAGTTAACCCTAGAAGAAGGCAACCTTTTCACCAAGGTGGATTTGGTGGATAACTTAGAGTTTGGACCGGTCTACGAGGTAAAATATGAGGGATTGTTGAAGAACAAGATCATGCACTGAATCATTAAGCAGCAACACCTCAGTTCCTTTCTGAAGATGGAAGGACCAGCCATAATTGGGCTTATTAGGGCTTTCTACTCCAACTTCTACACCATTCACGGGTTTAACGACATGTTGATGATGGAGTTTAAAGGAAAATCCACCCTAATTTGCTAGCGGCTGATAGGAAGCATCCTTAACATGCCTAACAAAGGCACTTAGCTCCACAAAATTGGCAATGAAGATGCCGTAATGATTCCAGAGAATTGGGAGCTCCCCTCCAATTATGTTTTGGGGGAGATTACAACTTGCGGAATGAGCTAGACCGCTAGTGCTTGCCACAAGCTTGCAGTTAAGCTTCTACTATCAAAAACTAGGTTTGTGACTAGTTATACCTATTTCAAAAAGGTGTGTGGTCACCATATGGTAGAGGGTAAGAAGCTTAACTAGCTAGTGGTGATTCTTCACCATTTGACCAAGCTGATTACTATCTATCATTATGGTTACCTCATAACTGAGTTGATACGGGTAGTGAAAGTGGACATCGCTTTGTTTTTTGGGGAGTTTGGCTACACAATTTTTCTTGTGAAGAAGAGATTTGACATGTCTCACTTTAGCAAGCTGGTTCACAACCAGGTACATACTAGGTACAACAAGGCACAACAAAAGCGCAAGCTTAAGTGTGTACCGTCAGGAGTACCCGTGGACATCCTAAAGGAGGATGAAGATAGCTTCATGGTAAACTTCGAGGATAGTGAAGACTCAGACAAATTTCCCATATCCAGCATCTTGGAGCAAGTCACCGCCACTGCCTCCTCTCCTAAGTAAAAGGCTGCTTCCTCTAAAGCCAAGGGGAAGAACCCTACGAAATCCAAAGCTGATGAGGCACCTGCTCATCCCCAAAGTCAAAGGAGGAAAATCAAGGCCAAAACCCGCACACAATGAGAAGCGAAGGCCAAACTTCATGCTGCGCAGGAGGCGGAGGAAAAAGAAGATGCTACCGAGGCAGATGAGTGCATGCGCCAAAGAAAGAGCATAATGGTGTTCTCAAAGGATACTGAAGAGCAGGGCGAGGATAAGAAGTCTAGAGAAGAGGACACTCTAAGTCCTAATGCTGCTATTGAAGTTCAAGACATATTTGCCAAAGTTAAGGTCACTCAACGCAAGCGTTCTGCCACCAATAGACCCCTGTAAAAGAATGTGTAGGTGGTGAGCAGTGAGGAGGATGTTGGAGACACCTTTTCCCTCCATCAAGAAGAGTCTGATCTTCCTTATCCCAACATCCACATACCCTCTTTCACTTAAACTAAGGAACTCTCAACTCAGTTTGAGCAACCTCAAGCTGGTCTATCCTTGGACCAAACAGCTAACAAAGAGGTTCCTCTAAATCCTACCCCCAATTCTTCTATAAATCCTCAAACCTCTTATCTTGTAAATTTTCCCAAAATCCCCAGTTTCTACTTTTGTAGATATTGAAAAACCGACTGTAAATTCTCCTCCCCCTTCAAATACTGTAAATTCTCATATTCATATTCCTTCATCTCTTGTCAATAACCAAAACTCTCCTATTCATATTTCTTCTCCTACAAAGAGCAATGACTCTTTTTTTCCTAACCCTTCACTAGTAAATATTGCCTCAACCCCTTCTTCTCCTATACAAACCCAAACACAAACCCTTACATGTACAACAATTGTGCCTTCTATTCCACTCAAGAAAACCATTCCCCCTACTTCTTCAAATGTTAATCCTTTTGAACCTACCCCTTCTTTAAACCCAGATTCTACCCCTCTAACCCCTCTAGTTAGGGAAGATCCTAACGCTGAGAACTCTACTCAACAAGGAAAAGTAAGTTGTCAAGATACTGAGGTAAATTTTATTACTCGTGAAGTACCTAAACCTCGTAGAGAGCCAGTTCGTGAGAACTTAGCTGACTCATCTATCTTAGCAGAGATTAGAGAGTTAGCAATGTAGAAATTCCCTACCCTCAAAACTAATGCTGAGTTAGATGGAGCAGTAAGTAATTTGCTACTCACTCAGAATTTGACGATCTTGTCCTCCAAACCCAAGGTAAAATTACCTAAGTTTAAACAACACATAAGTTTTCCAAATGAATCTATATACTTCGAGGAGTTTGAAAAGATTCAAGGCAGCTTGTTTATTATTCAAAATCACTTGGCATGCGAGAGTGCCAAGAACTTGTTGGACAAGATGGCTCTAACCTTAATCGATGGATTATATAGCCCAGCTTGGGGCAGCAATCACTGCTATCCCCATGTCTACTGCAATGGCTAAAGTTGTAGCAAGAAAGATTAAGGGTAGTGTGTAGACTTGTTCATCGGGCGGGCCGGATTCAAGCCGAACTTGGCGGGCTCTTTACAGAAAATGTTAACCAAAGCCCGTCCCAAGCCCGTACATTAGAACTTCGAGCTCGGGCCGGGCTTGGGCCGAGCCAAGAAGGTCATTCCTAAGCCCAACCCAAGCCCATGAATATTTTTTTGTTATAAATTTTTTTATTAAATTAATAGAAAAAATATAAAAAAAATTCAAAATATGTTTAAATTTTAAATATAATTGCATTATTTACATAAAATCTTTAAAATTTAAAAACATTTATCATAACCAAATATAAAAATTTAATAAGAAAAAATATAAAATCTTAAAATAATAATAAATTTAGTGTATAAATATATAATAAATCTTCAGCTTGATATATAAAAACCAAGCCTGGCCCATAAATCTTCAGGCTTTAACAGGTTTGGGTTTGGGTCGGGGTTTTTTTTAAAAATGCGTGTCCAAGCCCTGCCCATGGAAGCGACCTCAGGCCCACTCCACCCGCGAACAGGCCTAGTAGTATTGATGCTGCTACTAAGCAACTAAGTCTCTTGAGTATCAACATGGCAACTAAAGTGATAGAGATCGAAAAACTTGGTGAAGAGAAGGCCAAAACAAAGAAGCTCACCGATCGTCGAATATAGAATATCCTTAAAGATGTAGAAACTACAAAGGACGTTGGACACAACATTGCGAAGTTGCTGAAGGCCCAGTCTAAGTTCTTACTGAACCACGATAATAAGTAAGACCAAATGGTGAAGCTGTTGATGGATATCTCCGTAAAAATGGATATGGCACCTGTGATCAACCTTGACTCCCTCCACACAAAACTGGACTCTATTAAACAAGAAGTCAATGAGCATATGGACACCAAGATCTCCTCATCCCAAAAATTCCTTGTCACAACAATGGGGAAGATCTTTCTAGAAATGCCTACTCCAAGCCTACCTCCTACTGAATCTCGATGCCCTGAGACTGGTGTGACCATTCATACTAAACTAAATGTCACCAAGTCGAAGGTAGAAGACCTGCAGAAGAATGTTGGAACTCTGATGAGAATGGATGAATTGGATGCTAAGGACATTGATTACACTACAAAGTGTATATCATCTATTTTTCGCAAGGTTCTTAACATTGAAGCGCAACTGAAGATCACACTAACTGCAACAGACTTCAGAGCCTTACTTAAATGCTTTCAACAGTTTGGGTGTCAAGGGTTTGACCAAATTACGCACCTCTCTAGATGTCACCATCTTCTACTCAACGAACTTAATGATCAAGAATTTCTTTCTTCTAAGGGTTAAGAAGAGTTGGAGTAAGAGATTTCTCCGTAAAGCATCGACCAGTAAGAGAACTTATAGGTTGTCCTTGATGCTTTTAAACTTTTCCTTGAACAAATTGTGCAAGGGTAGATAGCAAAGGGGGAGAAGGTAGCTGAAGATGCTCTCCAAACGTGGAATCTTAACAAGGGAACTCTTCCAAGGCATCCCTATCCTTTTAACTCCTCAGCAGCAATATCCTAAGGATAATCAACACAAGACTGTTGGTTCTTCCTCCTTAGTACATAGAATATAAGCCATGTACTTTGTAGTTAGAACTTGTAATAGAGCTTAGCTTTGTAATCTTAGTTCAAGACATATGTAATGCACTGACTAAGTTATTTTTTGAATCAACAAAAATTACAAGTTTATACCTCAAGTTAAGATCTACTTAACTTTATCTTTATTATGATGTATGTATCTTTCAATTGTGTGTTGCATATCTGATGTAGGAATTCATACAAGAGACCAACCTTAAAAAAAGCTGAAGTAAGAAAAAGTACTAGAGTGAAGAAAAATCCTCTAAGTGTGGGGGAGCTGAGCCGCTTGAAGAAGACTCACTTAGTATGGAGGAGTTCAAGTTGACTAAGGGAAGTCACTCAATAAAAAGGAGTTTTACATCACTTTCCATGTATTCTTGACATCTCGAAACTACTTATTCAATTAACATCTTCTACTACCTCGTTTGTTATCTGTCCATAATGGGGGAGATTGTAGAACCCAAGTTAATAGTACATCATAGTACTTAAACATTTTGGAATTAGCAAACTAACTAGGATAGTGAAATTAATTAAGTACTAAGTATACTCTTAATTAATGAAGCTGAATTGAGTGTGTTTAAGGGAAGACAACTCAGTTTGCTGAATAATTAATTAAGTTACGGCTTAGAGTAGGAAAAGTTGAGCATGTGCTAAGTACTATGTATTTTTGTCAAAAGCTGAATTCATTGACACTTCGAGAATTAAATGACACCTATGCTACTAAGGTCTTCTGTAAGAAATGGAATATTTTTTCAATGCTTTTCAAGTTAAAAAGCGTTGAAATTAATTACGATTTCCAATGGTTATCACAATTCAAAAGGGTGTTAATATGAAAAGTTGGAGATTCTTCACTAAAGTCCAAGACAAAAAGATTCCTCTGACATGCGCCATTTTCTCTATGTCGCTGCGTATCTCTGCAAACATCAGCAATATCGACCAATCACAAGATTCCACGTTGCACTTCATGCACCTCTCTCTCAATTCATTTTGCTTGAAGATAAACTAAAATTTCTCAACGGGATTTTATCACACCTCAACATTCAAATTTCTATCACTAAACCACTTGGAATCTGTCTCCAACGGGAAGATTTGAAAGATATAAAGAGAAGAGAAATTGAAGAACTACAAGGATAAAAAGTTTGTAATGGCTACTTCGCAAAGCTTCAAGTATAAATAGAAGATAGAAGTAGATGTTCTAAGTTGGTGAATCACCTCAAATTTCTTTAAGAGCTGAAACTATAAGCAATTTCTCGCAGCTTTAAGAAATTCCACTTTCAAGCAATCAGCAAACAACCATTTAAAATTAGTTTGTAATAGAGAGAATCGAATAATTAGATTTAACATTATAAGTATTCAACATTTTATAAGTTGAATTCAGTATGCACTTTCATTTTCAAATATGAGTGTCAATTTGGGAAGGATACCCAAACTGAGTTGAGCGGTAGTTAGAAAGAAAGGTACTTTCTATAAAACTATGTCTACCTACTGTAAAGGCTGCTTCGCCTATGTAAGGAATAAACCCTAGTGGATTAAAGCTCAGAGTAGAAATCCGGGGACTAGAGGTAGGCTCAGGGCCGAGCTAGGATAAAATCAGGTGTTGAAGTTCTGAACTTTCACTTTAGCTTTTATTGCACCTAGCTCATTCATCATTCTTTCTATCTTTAAGTATTTTGCTTGAAAACATGATCCAAGCTGAGTAGAGTACGCAGCACGAGTTGAGTATACCAACTCAGCACGCACAACTAAAAACTTAACTTGGTTAAATAACTTTTTATCAATATTAAAAGTAACCAAGAAACTCATTCACCCCCCTATGAGGTTATATACAAGCTTTCTAAGGACCAACAACAATAATGCTTCTCTTAGATGTTGCTTGAAGTGTGAAGGTTTTCTTGGTGATCACCATTTTAGTGAGAGGAAAAAGGGTTTGAGAGAAAAAAGGGATTAGGGTTCTTTGTCTGAAAACAATAAGGATTCATGATTTCAAGTGACCTCTCTCTTCAACTCCTTCATCTTTTATAGAACTCTTCCACTTATAAAGATACATCACGATCGCACAAAGATATATTGAAATTAACGGTGAGATTAACACTTGATCAATCGCCCTAGTAAAATGGTGAGTTTAGCAGTAAATGGTTCCACTTCAAAAGCACGTCTTTTG
>CATIWQ010230539.1:0-18003 GCA_949673415.1 Euphorbia schlechtendalii
TTCAAAGTAAAAAAAAATGCATGATTGAAAATTTTCATATTTTTTGCTAAAATTTCACATTTAAACTCAATTTTGTAACTTATACTACAAATATATTTGAAATTATTTTTTTACAATCATTTTTTAGTAATAAATATTAAATTTTTTTATTTGAGACAATTAATAGTTACGCTTGCCGGCTATGTTTAGTTTTGATTATTTTATTAAGGACCTGGCGCCCGATCCAAGCCCGATGTATTTTTTCATAAGTTGGACCGAGTTTGAGCAACTGATATTTTAGTTAAGTCTGATAAGGTCCGGCCCGAACCTGGCCCAGCCCAGCCCGCCCACACCCAAGTCTAGGCCTAAATCAAATGGTAAAAAGCAACTCTTGAAAAAATTGTAATATCCAAAAATATTTATTTCCCAAAGAGATTAAGGCCACCACATTCCACAACCACATAATTGTTTCATTGAAAGGCACATATTTTAAAAAACAATAGGATGACAATACCAAAATCGTTTCATAAATAAATTATTCGCATAAAATTATCTTTTCAATATATATATTCAGCATTCCTTTTATAATCGTCTTCTCCCACTCATTACTGGTGCCTCCTGCTATATATAACCTTTTCAAATTTCAAAAGACATTTCCAAATTTAATTCACGAAGCATAACTATTATTAAAATTCATAAATAAAACATTAATATAAATATATTTGCCTGTAATATTTTTCACGGTTATTAATGTTAACTATTTGTAATGAACACATATTTTATACTGAAAGAGTGGCAAACAAAATTTAGTATTTTTTTATAATTAAACTAATTTAAAAGTAAATATTTATTAATTTACCCTTTATTAATATCGTTGGATGTTAATATTTTAATATAATTTGATTCACTAGTTGACCAATCCATCATAATATTCCATCGAACAAGTTATGGAAGTGCGGAATGCACGCCTATTCGAGTTTCATTACGATACCGGGGTCCAGGGGCAACGTCCTTGATAGCGGGGTTCAGGGGCGCAGCCCTTGGCAGGGTCCAAGGGGCAGCGCCCCTGGCGGGGTACACCTGGTTAGCTCAGACAAAAAAAGTTATTGTTTTTTTACTCTGAAAATCCATGTTTTTTAGATAAAAAAACTTGTCATTTTTACCGAAAAATCATGAATTATCAGATGAGTTTTTTTGCTATAAAACATGGTATTGGATAATAAACAAGTTCGGTTAATTTCATTTTTTTAGAATAAATTTTCATTTTAAATTTTAATTTGGTAGAATTGTTGAATGATTTTTAATCGAAAAGTATTTCATGATTTCAGATTTGTTTATAATTTTCCCAACATAAGGTATCAGACTTTATCTCACTCATCCAATCGTGAATATTGCAAAATAATGTTTAATTTGTAAAGAAATGTGTTAGTTATCGTTACTTTTCATAACTATTGGACTAGTTGATCAAATGGTTAAAAAAAAGTAGTGATAGGTATGATTCACCGTAGAATCTCCAAAACTATAAATTTAATAATGAAATAAAGTTCAATTTAATTATTTATTTAATGAATGAAGGTCAAAATTTGTAATGAAACGGAAAAGTCCAAAGTAACCAATCCTGACGCGGGCATCAACTGTTTAGCTTAACGACAGCAAAGATTTATCGTAATAAAAGTTGAACCGTTTTTAAGGTAAAAAACTCCCGTTGAATTTGGAGCAATTTCAGTTATCTTCGCTACGTGTGAGAACATCATTGGCTAATCTCCCATCCTTTTGCCAATTTTTCAATTCCCTCCCTAGGGTTTCGCTCACCCCTCCCCCTATCTCTTTCTCTCCTCTCCCTCATTTTCGCTGGTCGGTGAATATTTCGGAAAGTCCTTTTTCCGATTACCATCCCGACCCGATCAACTGTTGCACCGAATCGTTTTTTTGTCAGTCTCATTTCTTCTCTTTGCAATCCTTATTACAATTCCCTCCGGGGGAGCGGTTATGTGATTTCCTTTTTCAATCTTTTATTGAAATCTTACTCTCGTAAGTTTTTATATGTTATTTAGCTGTTCCATCTTCAAAAATCATTTGTAATCTTGTGTTAGTGAATTGACCTTTTTGGCGATCGAGCTGTTCTGAAATTTGGATTTAGGAATTTTGGGGAGGGAAATCGATAGGGAGTTGTGCGTCAATTATAAGCGAAGATGGCCACTCAGGGCGGATCTTCGAGGAGAAGTATGTCGTTGACGAATTCGTCTTCTGTAGTTGCAAGGAAGAAATCGTCCGAGCAAGCGATGCCCTCTGAAAGTGGACGGAAATCTTTTGCCTCTTCGCGGCCGTCCGGGTAATTTCTCTTTTTTTTCTGTGTACTTTTACGTGACTCCTTTTGTTGTATTCTGGAATATTATCCATCGTTTGTTGTTCTTCGTGATAATTTTGTTACGTGATAAGAAGGATTTTGTTTTTTTTTGTTGGCAATACCTGGCAAATATATCTTTTCATTTGTTATTTCTAACACCTGGCTCCCCTGTGGTAAAGTCGTAAAGAAGAGCATATGATGGTGACACTGTATTGGGCCACAATATATATAGGATGATCCTAATGCTCTTGTATACTTGTTTGCAGTGGAAAAAGCTGAGAAAGGATTGAGTAATTCTATACTTTGATATCCATCCATATTTAATGTTCTTGAAGCATTGGTTTGAATGAAATGTGCATAATTGAATCAGAGTCGTACATTATTATGTCAACTTATCCTTTTAATATTCAGAATTCTTTCTTAGTGTAATGAATCTAACTTGAGGCTTGAGCCTTGATGGATTAGAAGTCATATTAAATGTTCTTTCCACTTTCTTAAGGTTGTGATCAATTTACAGTTGCTAGTTTCTGTCTCCATCCACATCTCTCCCAATTATTATTGAGATTTTGTGCTCAATTCAGCTGGGAAAAAGAGTGATTTTGAGCTGAATGCTGATGTTAATGAATCACTTTATCCGTTACTTTGCTGTAGACCTGGGCGTGGGCCGGGTTCGGGCCGGGCCTTGCTAAAAAACGAATAGCCCAAGCTCGGCCCAAACCCACGAAAAAATACATCGCCGGCTCGGGCCAGGCCTTTAATAAAATAATCAAAACCAAACCCGGCCCGCGGGTCTAACTTTTAATTGTTTCAAATAAAAAGTCTTAATATTTATTACTAAAAAATAATTTCAAATATATTTGTATTGTAAGTCACAAAATTGAGTTTAAATGTTATACTTTAGCCAAAAAAAAAGGAAATTTCAACCATATAATGTTTTTACTTTGATTGTATAAAACAAATATATATTTTCTAACATATTAGTTATTTTTTCGGGCCTTGGATTTTATTATTAAAACCAAGCCGACATATATTTTCCTCAGGCCACTTCACGTTCGGGCTGGGTTGGGCCTAATCTCCAATTACCTTGTCCAAGCCCATCCCATGAAAAGCGGGCATGGACGGGTCCCGCGGGTTGACGGGCCCTTGCCCAGGTCTACTTCGCTAATATGTTATTCATTGTCAAAATAAAAGGAAATTTCTATTGCAATACCTTATTCTTCTATTCTATGTAAGACATGTCAAAACTATGTGTAGTTGATTAAGTATGGATTGCATTCATTTACACCAAATAAAACATCCTTGCTTTCCATAGTAGATGGAATTGAGCATGAATAACCACTTATGTAGCCTTCACTTACATTTAAAACTGGTCCAGGGGACTAACTGGTGAGCGTACAGTAAAAAGGTTGCGTCTATCAAAGGCTTTGACAGTACCCGAAACAACCACTATCCAAGATGCTTGCCGTCGCATGGCTGCACGAAGAGTTGATGCACTGTTGCTTACAGACTCAAATGCTTTACTTTGTGGAATTCTTACAGACAAGGTACTTACTTTTACATTGGGTGTGTGTGTTTTTGCTGTCTTTGTTTCCATGCAATTTGTTAGACTCATCTTTGTTTATTTGTTGTAGGATATAGCGACAAGGGTTGTTGCACGTGAGCTTAGTCTCGAGGAGACACCTGCCTCTAAAGTTATGACTCGGAACCCAATTTTTGTTCTTTCTGACACTCTTGCTGTGGAAGCCCTTCAGAAGATGGTTCAAGGTTGGTAGTGCTCTGGGAAATGAATGAATTTTTTTAACTTCTCTGAATCTTATTCCAGACGTGTTTGTGCAGGAAAATTTAGACATTTGCCTGTTGTGGAAAATGGAGAGGTTATTGCATTACTCGACATCGCAAAATGCTTATATGATGCTATTGCTCGCATGGAACGGGCAGCTGAAAAGGGTAAAGCTATTGCTGCGGCTGTTGAAGGCGTAGAAAAAAACTGGGGGACATCTCTGTCTGGTTAGTAAAAAAATCCTCTTTAGTAGGCTATTATGTCTTTAGGCATATCATTACTCTATAAACTCTAGTACTAAATATATTCATTTAAGTTCCTGCATTTCTTATACTTTTTGTTTGGCTGATATTCAGGACCTAATACATTTATTGAGACTCTTCGAGAGCGAATGTTTAGGCCTGCCTTATCCACAATACTTCCAGAGAATTCAAAGTAGGTAATATTTTTCTAATGTTACTTTTTGTTTCATTTTATATGCATTTATTTAAAATTATCGGCTAGTTTTTTATGCATTATCTACTTTTTCAGGGTTGTAACAGTTTCACCAACTGATACAGTTTTGACTGTGACAAAGAAGATGCTTGAGCATCGTGCAAGCTCTGCAGTTGTGACTGTTGATCAGAAACCCCTGGGAATTTTAACGTGAGTCTCCTTTTATTTGCTCCACATGTCAGTAACAAAGTTGTACCCCCCATTTTTCATACTCTGTTATTTTTATCACTCCAATTGTTGAGGTAAAAACAGACTTCTCTTTCGTTTCTGAATTGTTAAAAATTGTTCATTCTTTTGTCAGGTCTAAAGATATTTTGATGCGGGTTATAGCACAAAGTCTTAGTCCAGATTCCACATCAGTTGAGAAGGTATTTTGTCTTTTAGATGTATTTATTCTTGAAGTAGTTCTTCCAAGCAATAATGCCCCAGTGCACATCTCTCAAAGTTATATTCATTGTGTGCTCTGGCAGGTTATGACTCCTAACCCTGAATGTGCTACCACTGAAACACCCATTGTTGATGCTCTTCATACCATGCATGATGGGAAATTCTTGCATCTTCCTGTTGTGGACAAGGGTATAATTGCTGATTTAGCTTTTTAAGTTGAGAATATAATGATCCATGCTTCTCATCATCGTATTTTCTGATGTATATATGGTTTTATGCAGAGGGACACATAGCAGCCGTCTTAGATGTTATTCATGTAACACATGCTGCAGTTGCCACAGTAAGTCAAGTTCATCCCTTCTTGAACTATCAAGTGCGAAATTCATCAAGTCTCTGTATATGTCACAGTTGTCAGAATCTGTTTCATTTATTGATCATTATAATGAGGTCATAGTCAAGAAAAAATCAGGTGGAGTAATGGTGTTCATAAGTAAGACTTTATCCTGGAGTAGAATATTGTAATTCTCAACACTTGTTGCTGATCAGGTGGGAAATACTGGCGGAGTAAATAATGAGGCAGCAAGTTCAGTGATGCAAAAATTTTGGGATTCTGCAATGGCCTTAAGTCCCAACGAGGATGATGATGATACACGGAGGTAATTTTATTTCTTTCTTACGATTCGGCTAATTTTTTGCTTCTTTTATCAGTGGTTACTTACAAATATCATTTATGGTAACATCACAGCGATGGTTCCTTGAAATTAACCTCTGAAGGAGAGAGATCTCTCCCTTATCCTTCATCAGGGTTGAATACGTTCAGTTTTAAAATTGAAGACAAGAGAGGTCGAATGCACAGGTTCACTTCGGGTAAGCATCTTGCTAATTCCAGGCTGGCAACAAGTCGCTCTTTTTTTTATGATACTTAAACTTTTTTTGTGATTTTTTTATAAGGAGCATTTAGTGTATCAAATTATGTGTTCAGTTAGTTGAAAGTAGTGGTTTCGTGTAATGTCAAGTTTGCCTAATTTGTAGTTTTCTTTTTTTTTTTTTTTGTTTCTTTCTATTAGACACGCGAAATCTGACGGATTTAATAACTGCAATCCTTCAGAGGGTAGGGGACGACATTGACCGCAACAACTTGCCTCATATCATGGTATATCTCATTATTATCTGTTTGGATATCTTTATTCGTTTTAGCTAATCCTAATCTATCTTTCACTCTGTAGTACGAAGACGAAGAACATGACAAGGTTGTTTTGGAGTCGGATAACGATCTTGCAACAGCAGTAGAGCATGCCAAATTTGCCGGTTTGAAGGTATGTTCTGATATGCAGTGGTTGACTGATGCACTGTGATGCCACATGGCATTCTAAATCCTATCATTTTATATAATTGGCCATTTTTGTATGATGCCACCCTGGACTTTCAAAAGTTCCAATAAGCCCCCTGGTCTTGGCAAAAATCCACAAGTTTGCCATCTTAACGCCACGTGTGGGAGAGGGAAAAATGAATAATTGCATCTTTCAAAAGTCAAAACAACTAGAATCTCATGGGATCTTGATGCATTTAGCCTATTATATCTTATTGCAATAGTTTCTGGGCAATCTCGGTCTTTTAAACTGATGAGAGAGAACTTTTCAGGGACTGAGATTGCATTTAGAATATTCCGGCGGGAATGGGCAGAGGAGGGGCGGTTCAGGAGGAGAGATGGAGTACGGTAAATCGGATGCATGGGCTGCGGCATATAGTGCAGTTGCAGCTGGAGCTGCTTTGGTTGCTGGTTTAGGTGTACTCGCTTACTTGCGAAGATCCGGTCAATGACTGCATTAACAAGCATATACAGAGTTTCCACACATATCGATTTCTCCTGAACTATAATAATCACCAGAATGGAATTTGTGTTTGTTTTTCAAAACTACATACGTGCAGAAGCAAAATTTGGTGTTAATTGATTCGAATTTCACGTGTATAACCAGCTATTGCTGTGTATTCTTTCACCAGCACCACAACAAGGAGTTGGGGACTTTCGGTGTGTAGAAAAATAAACGATTGAATGCCAGGTGATTGTTTTAATAATACCAGTTTCTCTTCAATCTTTTCTGCTTGTTTATTATTTTCCAGAAGTCTTGGTCTTTTTTTTGTTGACTCAGCGTCCGAAAACAGTTACAATGTGGGCATGCAAATTATCTAAAGCCTTTTGAACTTGTAACATTTCTAAAACGAACTGCAAATCTTGCTTTTGTAGAAGCTACAAGGTAACATTGTTCTCCACTCACTGTCCAGGGTTCAGATTTTATTCTCTATTGGAATAAGTTCAGTGGTATGAAAGCTTAGAATTCAGATCAAAACATTTAGCGTATTATTTGCTCCCTTAAACATTTTTAACCTTTAATTATTGAATTATGAATCAAATTTGGATATCTTCTGTGAACTACTCAATTAAATCATCACCAGATCAGATCACATTTGGTATGAATTTTTATCCTCGGACATAACGGAATATATGGCTTTTTACAAAAAAAAGGGTGTACTTACCCAAAAATAATACAAAACTGGCAATTTCCCTGTAATTTTAAAATATTTTTGTTCAATACATGTCATTGTGAATGATTTCTATACCTTCAAATTGTTACATCTTCTGCTTTGGTAAGAATAAAACCTACGATCCAAAATCTATTAAAATCTCCAAACCGTTAAGAAAAAAGTGTAAATTAAGTATGGAATTACACCTATGTAAAAGAAAATAATATTAAATTGATCAATTTTATAACTTAAGAGTGGATCCCATATTGTTTTTCGAAAATAAATTATAAAAGGCATTTTTGCAGCCTTATAGTTAAGAAGGATCAATACAGATAGTAACATCACTGCTTCAAATTTTGAAATTAATTGTTGTGTTAGTAAAGTTATAGCTTATGTGTTCTAGATGGTTTTAAATCATATTTACTTAAATTGTTATGCATCGTCAAATATTATTTCGTGTCGTTTGTATATATCACAATACTTATTTAAATTTTCTCTTACCTTAAACTTCCAATTCCTCAACATTTTCTAGAAATTTTCAATTTTATTCCTTTTTTTTTCTTACATTGAGGCATAATGAATGGATAAGGATGTCGAAAAATCAACAACTATTGCAAGTTTAAGATTATAAAATTAAAATAATTTGAAGAAAAATAAATTATGCCCAAGCGGGAATTGTAACCACTTGTTCTTAGGCATGGGCGGAATTTTCATCCGCCCATCCAATGGTTCGGATGGAATTTCCGTCTGTTAGATGGAACCGTCTAATTCTTAGTATAGGGCATTTTAATATTTCATGTCGAGCGGCGTATACTAATATGGTAATACCATGTTTTATTTTATAATGCATAGAAAATTTCAAAAACATATCATGTAATTTGATTTGTTTTGTAAAAAGAAGCTTGTGAATTTTTTTTCCAAAATGATACTTGTGATTTAAAAAATTAGCGAAAACATGATTTTCAATTTGAAATTACGTTAAAAAAGGATAATATTGTTTATTTTGAACTGAAATTTTGCAGCATAGTTAATAATAATACAATACACTTAGTGCTAAATTTTAAAAAAAATTCAGAAGGAAAAACATTTTTTTTCAATTAAAACGTGATTGTAACTCTTAAAAAATCACAACTAAAAATAACTCAAATTTTGATGAATAATTCTTAAATAATATTTTTAAAATAAGGGAATGTTAAATTTATTGAATTACCTTTTCGAAACATTTATACTTTTAATAAAAATATTATTTTTTCCCTTAACTTACAAATTTTTAAAATCATAAATATCATTTTACAAAGAAAAATTCTATAAATATATTTTCTGAAAAAATCAAAACACGACTCATGTTTTTTTATATTTATGTTATAATGTAAAGTTTAAAAGAAAATATCACGTATTGGAAAAGAAATTATAGTTAGGGAAGGAACAATAAAACCGCTGCAGCGGCATAACCCAAATACGCGGTTCTACTGTGTGCTTGTGAGGGTGGGGCCCATTTCACTGTCTCTCTCAGATTTCGATTTCACCAATCACTTTCCACAAAATCTACCGTTCCAGGGAAATTATACGAATGAAAACACATAATAGGAATGCACGAATCCGATACTTTGAATCTGGTTTTTAATATAATTTTCCCTGTTTACGAGATTTTGCTTCTTTTTTAACCAACGTAATATAGGGCATTTTGGGTAAATGCCTAGCATAAAATATATACATTTCATCTAAATTTTTATTAAATTATAAATAAATCTCTCTCAAATTTTACTTTTATATTATTATGTAAAAAGAATTTTACGTTCGAGAATTGTAATAAGTATATATCAGGTTTATAACAGATGTGTTAAACAGTTTGGCTGTAGGAGATAACAAACAGGAATATATAGTAGATACATAACATGTACATAATAAAAATATATAATAAACATGTAGCATAAGTACAACACATGTGCATAAAATAGATATACACAGAGCTTAAAAAAGTAAAATCAAAACATAAGAACGTAAAAATATAAAATCAAAATTTAAAAAATATAAAAAAATAAAATGAATTATTAAGAATATATTTTGTAAATACAATTTTTCTATAATAAATTAGTTTGAACTGAAATAACTAAACACATTATATATACATAAGATTTAGATGATCAAGGCTTTTACCGATTCTATTCAGTTATTTAGAATGAACTGAATAGAGATGCTGTAAGAAAAAAACCCTCATTTTTCTATTTTTATAAAGTCAAATGTATTATGTGGTCATATGCTTAATTGTTTTATAAAAAGAAAAAAGAAAACTCGCCCCTTGATCAACGCTACCTTAGTGGCCATCTTTATCAAATAAAATAAAGCAAAATCAACTTTGGCTGTTATGATTAGTAGAACCCCACAATTTACAATAAAATTTATGAAAAAGTAATAATGAAAATTGGAAAGTATGGCATTAACTCTTACTCACGTATCTACGAATACAACACCCTATCATTTTCCAATTAATAAAACAGATAGGATTAAGCATTTGTTTTTTATGGATTAGGAATACAAATAATGCGGGAATACAGTAAAATTATTTCACATTCAATCAAAATTATAGTAAATCTTTATTTTTTTTAGATTACAGATACCAAGATTCGAACCCTGATCATTTCATACACTGTGTGAATGTATTACTCAGATTATGTCTGATTGGTAATAAACCTTTATCTTAATTTTCTGTAAATAAGTATAATCATGATTTTATATAGCAGAAATACATCATTAATATTATTTCTATAAGACCTTTTATATTATTTCTTTATAGAATAGTTATAGGAGTATTATGATATGCCCTTTTAAAATATGTAATGGACTCCTCCAAAATGTATATTCATGCAAAGACTCGTGTAAATAAGGCAATAAAATATGTAAACATAAATTTTGATACAAAAAGAAAAATAAAACAAAAAAAAGCAATTTAAGGGAAAGTTAATAAAAAGCAAATAATCCAAAAATGGTTCTCCATTTATGTATTTGCACAAACTCAATGTTTTTAAGCATGAAATTTTATAAAATGAACATAATAGAGGATTTATGAATTTGGAGGAGATTTTTAAAAAATGCATCTCCAACTTTAGTTTAAATAAAGTATAAAAGCATGCTTATTTTTACGCATGGAAATATAAAAACATTATTATTCATCTCCATTACTTTTATAATAGTTTAATTAAACTTAACACTTTTGATGCAACAATGGGTGCTACAAAATTACTAATTATAAAAAGATATTATGATTCTACATAAAGAACCGGGTTCTTTTAACGTAAAAAATATATCTTACTCGACACTATATATCACATATATTGAAGGAATCGAATATTTGATACGTTCCTATTCATCTATGAACAAAAATGTTTGAAAAAATATTTTGCCTCGTGAAATAACGAAGATGTTTGTATAATTTTCCTCCGGTTTATATTTTACATATTAAAAAAAAATCAATTATGGTCAGACCTCAATCATCATCCAGTTTCACACGTAAAGAAAGACGTGTCACTTATAAGTCCTCAACTCAACTCAAGTGAAGACAACTGCTTCAGAAAATTCCACTCTTTATCACATGCATTCACTTCTTTATATAAAAAATAACAATCCTAAAATTGCTATTGTAAATAATAAAAAATAACATATGATCAAAGAATACAATATAAAATATAAAAAGGGTAGCATCCATAAACAACATTTAATTTCTGAGAATTTAGGTACCAATTAAAGAAGTTTATATCCTTATATATTTGCCGGCAGATATGGAACTGTGAATGTGCTTTCAAAAGATATAGAATTAAATTCAAACTACTCATTTTGTCCCTCACATTCCTTCTATTTATTTCCTTTTCTGTCAAAATCAAAGAATTACAGTCACTGCCAACTTTTTCTTTTGCCAACTTTTTGGTCAAAACTGAATTTTGACATAATTTTAAATAGTTTTTATGCAGACATAAATAGTATTACTTTTAACAGTAATCCTAAACCATTGGGATTAATGCTGTAATCTTGACTGGTTTTTTTACTAGAAATACCATCACTAACCATCAAGAAAAAAATCTTCTAAAGAAGAGGATACCAGTATATTATAACACTTAGTAAAATTCAAATACAAAATGGGATATATCAGGAAATTATACAAATCATCCAGTGGGCCAAAAGAATTCTTTTAAGAACCGATACTCCAAATAAAATCCAAGAATACAAACTTTTAATAAAATTAATACTTGCACTAGAATTGAGCATCTTCTTCTTAAAACGTCATTTTCATACTTTTATTTTTAATTACTTTGCCAAAATTAACAGCACTAAGAAAAGCAAAAGAGTGAATGATTGATTAAAAATTCAAAACCAGAAGCTTCCTTTTGGTCTGCTATGGTTTCTGTATTCTGCTCCTCTCATTTCTTCACTCAAAAAAACTTCACTTTTACCCTCCAAATATCTCTTCTTTAATCCCAATATAAAAACCCATTTTCGTCTGCAACCCATCCTCCAATTCCCAGCCATGGAAGGATTTAAAATCCCACCAATTTCCACCATTCTCCTCCTCTTCCTCACTCTTTCGACCGCTTCCAATGCCCAGAAGCAAAACCCAATCAAAACAATCGTAGTTCTAGTAATGGAAAACAGATCTTTTGACCACATGCTTGGCTGGATGAAGAAAGCAATAAACCCAGCAATCAATGGAGTTACAGGAACAGAATGCAACCCAGTTTCAACCAAGAACCCAAATCAAAAAACCATTTGTTTCACAGACGATGCAGAATTTGTTGACCCAGATCCTGGCCATTCATTTGAAGACGTGGCACAACAGGTATTTGGCAACACCAACGCCTCATTTCCCTCAATGTCCGGCTTTGTTGAACAAGCTTTATCAATGTCAACCAATCTCTCCGAAACTGTAATGAAAGGGTTCAGGCCGGATTCTGTGCCTGTTTATGCCGCTTTAGTGAAGGAATTTGCCGTGTTTGACCGGTGGTTTTCTGCTATCCCCGGCCCAACTCAGCCCAATAGACTATTTGTGTATTCCGCAACTTCCCATGGCTCAACTAGCCATGTTAAGAAGCAGTTAGCACAAGGGTATCCTCAAAAAACAATCTTTGACTCGCTTCATGAGAATGGGAAAGACTTTGGGGTTTACTTCCAGAACATACCCACAACTTTGTTTTACAGGAACATGAGGAGGTTGAAGTACATTTTCAAGCTCCATCAGTTTGATTTGAAGTTTAGGAAGGATGCCAAGGAGGGGAAATTACCTGATTTGACTGTGATTGAGCCCAGGTACTTTGACCTTAAAGGGTTTCCGGCAAATGATGACCACCCTTCTCATGATGTTGCAAATGGGCAGAAGCTTGTCAAGGATGTTTATGAGGCGCTGAGGGGAAGTCCTCAGTGGAACCAGACATTGTTTGTGATTACATATGATGAACATGGTGGGTTTTATGACCATGTTGAGACCCCTTTTGTTGGTGTCCCAAACCCAGATGGCAACACTGGTCCTGCCCCTTTTTTCTTCAAGTTTGATAGGCTTGGTGTTCGTGTGCCTACTATTATGGTCTCCCCTTGGATTAAGAAAGGCACTGGTAAGCTTCATTTGTTATAAAGCTTTGATCTTTAATGTCGTTTTGGTCTCTCCTTGGATTAGAAAAGGCACTGGTTAGGTTCAATTGTTATAAAGTTTTGATCTTTAGTGTCATTTTGGTCTCCCCTTGGATTAAAAAAGGCACTGTAAGCTTCAACGGTTGTAAAGTTTTGATCTTTAATTTCATTTTGGTGTTCATGTTTGAGTTTTATGCTTGCTGAACTTCACTGTCCGATGATTGTGTGTTTGCAGTGGTAAGTGGAGCAAAAGGGCCTGCCGCTAATTCGGAGTTCGAGCATTCATCAGTGCCTGCAACAATCAAGAAAATGTTCAATCTCAGATCTAATTTCTTAACACATAGGGATGCTTGGGCTGGAACATTTGAAAGAGTTGTTTCTGAGTTAACATCACCAAGAACTGACTGTCCAAGTATGTCTTTTAAAAAAAGCTTAATTCACAGTTTAGTATTGTTTTCTGCTTTCTTAAAAAGTTCCATTTCCAAGCTTTCCCTAACAACAAATTTAAATTTAGCGTGAAGTTTTTCAGGACAGCAACTAGAAAAGCGACCTGAAAAAGGCCCTAATTCTTTGTACCATATTCATATTGTAAGATTGATGTTAATTTGTGTCTTGTTGTAAATTTATGTGCAGTGACATTGCCAGATGTGACTCCATTGAGAAGGGCAGAGGCAAAAGAAGACAGCAAATTATCGGAGTTTCAAAGCGAGGTAGTGCAGTTAGCGGCTGTTCTCAACGGTGACCATTATTTGAGTAGTTTTCCTGACGAAATGAGCAAGAAAATGAATGTGAGAGAAGCTCATGCATATGTGAAAGGTGCAGTTTCAAGATTCATAAGAGCTAGCAAAGAGGCCATTAAGTTAGGAGCACATGAATCTGCCATTGTAGATATGAGATCATCTCTTACTACTAGAACTAAACTCAATAATTAGCATCATAATCATCATTTGTGCCCTACAGATTTCACAAAAAAAAATTAAATGGAATTAAGTATTTGTAAGCAAAATTGTCTGCGTGATTTATATTGATTTTGGGATACTATTAAAGTAGGGGTAGAGATGTAACCATATTCTCTACTGGTACCAATACCCCCAAAATTTTGATTTTTCAGCAATTTTCTAAAGAGCTTTGGCTTTAATTAATATCAGCTGCTTCGGCTGGAATTATAATGCTTGTCTATCTTTGACTTATACAGTAAAATGCATTAATTCATTTCCACCGACAGCCCAAATTTGTATTTAGGCAAGATGACATTCTAGGCTCAGTCATATCACCCAATCACTCTTTCGTTTTAAATTTACTCTATTAATGTACTAGACAAGTGGAACAAAAGGGAGTGCTTTCACAGTTGTTCTCAAATCACTACAATGAAATGGAGTTTTGTTTAAAGGAAAATATTTTCATCTTTGATACATTTGAAAATTTCAATTAATTTTAATCATTCATCAAATTTTAACAGTTGAGATTTATTTTATCGCAGACTTCACAATAACTAAAATTAAATAAAAAATTGAAATTAACTAAAATTCAAGTATATACAAAATCTCTTTTTTAAGGAGGAACCTTGGACGGTGGAAAGAATCCATGATGTAATAATATTTAATGTTTACAAGCCTGCAACATTAAATATTTCAAACAATGCGGCGGCTTCCACGTTCTTTTGTTGCTGTAATAAAATAGTATGACCTGTGGTCTCACATGTACTTGACTGATTTCAGAATAATCTTCAAGAAAGTCAATGCTCGATTTGCATTACCAACACATATAACTATCTTGAGATACATTCTTCAAACGAGATTCACGATAATGATTTTTGAGAAACTAATTAGAAAAGACAAATATATATGAATTAGCTCAGTGAGCGTGCACAAAACATCAACACAGATACAGAGTTTTCAATGTATCAACAACAATGACTTGGCATTTCTCTTTCATAGTTAGGTTCAAATCACCACGAAGGCCATCTTTCTCATTTTTCAGCATTGCAGATCATGAGAATTTCTAAGGCCACACAGAAATTTGGCGGGGAAAGTGCGTTTTTTTAAGCCGTTGAACTTTACGAAGTTATCAGTTTCCGCTATTGAGCTCCTAAACTACAAAACTTTATCATATGTCTTCAGAGATTTAATCAGTAATCATCTTAAAACTATAAGCTGCTTAAATTGAGGGTTTCATGAAGTGTTTATATTGTTCCAGGCACAAGATAGAATAGTTGAGTTCAAAGCTACAGTACATTGTTTTGGTTAAAAATACTATAACTCAAGGGTTTAGCAGTAACAGCATACGTCAATTTATGAGTTACATGAGTTAAAAAGCAGGCATAATAGACTCAAATTTGATAAATGGCAGAATTAATAAATTATAACAGATAGGTGGGCTCTAGAAAGAAGTAGCAAAGTCTAAGGGCTCAAAATGCATTATCAAATTTCAGGGGAAAGTAGGGAAGGCCAGTAGCTTCTCACGCTCACCAAAGTAAAGAGATAGACAAGTCGGATAAAAATAAAACAACTATTCTACACTGTATTACAATTAATTTGCATAGGATTACACTACATATTGATGTGGAGTGGAGCAACATCAAATCTTCCAAAGTATGCAGATTAAAATAAACCGCTTATCAGGAGAAGGCTAAGCATCATGCACATTATTAACAACATCAGCAGGCTGTTTTCCCGAAGAACACTTTATACATGAGAATTGAGATGCTTCCTTGAGGATTCAAATTCTAGGAAACAGGATACACATTACACATTAGTGGTTGTGAGGCAATTTCACAGACTGATAAGATGAAAGAGTTCATTACAAGTACCAAGATGCTCATATTTATTTTGCAGAGGCTTGATAGCACTAAACGCATCATACCCTTCACATGTTCTCACATGAAATCTCTTGTTTCCTTTTTGGTGTGTTTGACATCCTTGATTTTGATGGAATTCAATTCAGTTCAGAATTTTTTAAGCATGAAATTTACAACTTCATGCATGAAAATGAAATAAAATGAACTGAATTCTCACAAATTGATCCAAACACAACCTTTAGCCTATTTATTCATGTTAAAATTAGAAAGGAATGCCACAAATGGGTAAAAGTTCAACTAAGGAATAAGATTACCTTGTCCGTATATCTCAGTTCATGCTTCTATTCGCTGGCATTTCTTCCCGTGGATATCCAAAAAAAGTTCAGACAGAACATGGGCTTTGCCAGGTAGATATGTCAGCGATAAGATCCCGTAAATGATCAATGAGCCGCTTCAGACACAAATTCTTGCTAACAAGTTCCTATGTTTGAAAGAATAAGTTCAAAGCATAGTTGTTAAATCGAGATTCAAATCAGGAATCGAAATCCAAGTTTTGTGAATCGAATAGTAAGATTCGGTTCATGGTTGTAAATTATAACTCATATTGAATTTACAATGTTCAACTAATAGAAATGATTAAATTTTAGTCTAGATACTAGTCAAAAAGAGTCGTTTTCAACTTTTCCTAACTTAGAGACTAATTTTAAAGCAAATTGAGATTTCTCTCAATTCAGCACACAACAGTTCCACCCCCTAGTCGCTGGAGCTGTCGTCAAAGTAATTCGAGTTGGTTCGTCAATCCATTGTTGGTTCGAGAGCTCTAGAGAGTAATAAGTAGAGTGCTAGACTTTGATTAACTTAAGTCAAATATTTGATCTCGTCATCATCGAAGAGTATGATTCTACCATGTTTCAACTTTTTCTAATATAGTTCATGAATCGGCCGAATTGTAAGATTCAGGGTGCATTTAGATTCACCCAATAGATTCGAATTGATTTTGGGGTGAATCGAATCGTAAAATTCGTATCGAGAATGGTAAGAATCTGATAACTATGGTCCAGAGAAAAGAATGCAGAAGATGAGGAAAACCAAAAACGCCACTCCACAATATATAGAACACAGACAGCATCAACAACAAACAAAGAGATCTTATAACATATGCACATCATAATTAACAAAAACGAAATTCAAATCTATTCCAGTAAGAAGTTACAAGATAGCTATAGTACGCACACAAATGATGTCATAGTACATTGAGAACTACCTTTCTCAAATTGGCTGCTTGCTCTTCTAATTTCTCCACGTCAGCTTGATCGACTGGAGATGATGATGAGCTGTTTGAACCTGTTTCAAATGCTTTTACCTGCTTAAAGATAATGCATATGTAAGCCAATTTTCTAGTTTGATCGACCAAATATCATCAATAATACAGAGATCAAAATTTGAACCACAAGACTATAAGGCTTTGTTTGGATGATGTTTTTCCATGATTCGTTAAGGGTACGGTACCGTACAATATGGTTTTTTAAAATTTTGTGTTTAGATAGATATTATGGTATGATATGGTTTTTTTAATTAACAGACAACGTGGAGAATCAACAAATCCGTAGTTCTAACCATGAAAAACCATGAGATATCTATACCATGAAAATATCCATACAATCAAACAATAGTTTAAGTTATAACCACGCCATGCTATGAAAAAACCAATTAACCAAACAAAGCCTAAAGCATCAGTGAGCTAAGTTTTTGAGCTCTTACCTTCTGAGAATTAGGAATCGCAGCAAGGACCTCCCGGAGAGCCGCCACGGAATTCTTATAGCGGAATCGAGCCTCATCAAGAGCCCCATTTCCGGTTCCTCCACCGATGGAAGCAGCACCGCCGCCCTCCAAGTGGTGGCTAGCATCGGATGCTGTATCGCCATTTCCTAAGAGTCCATTTTGAGAGAGAGCAGAAGGACCATTACTAGGTGAAGTAGTATTGGCGGTAGTAGACCACAAAGCAGGATTGCAAAGCTCGTCATTCATGGAAGAGAGGATCTGGTAGGCAGCTTGAATTGTCTCTTCCAAGTGCTTCTGGCC
>CATIWQ010230635.1:0-20048 GCA_949673415.1 Euphorbia schlechtendalii
GCATTAGAAAATTCAAAAAAATAAGTTGAAGTGAGGAAACTATTGTTAAAATTGAGCAAGTGAGGAAACTTTGCTTGAATGTGTTCACATACTATCAAGTAAACTGTAAATATACGAGCTTATACTATCAAGTAAACTGCATATCATACTTCAGCAGTGAAGTAATAAATTAAAGCAGGAAAATTTTCATGGATTTTCCAACATTGGGATTTTTTAAATTCAAATTTTTAAGATGATGTGATCTGGGCATTATAAATTTAAATAAGGACTTACCATCCGAAATGAGGTACTAAAGTCTTGACAAAATTCTTACCCATGATCCGCTAACAACAAGGGCCAAGTCTGCAGCCTTCTTTATGGTTAAACTCCATAAGTGCCACTATGCCAAAATATTAGTTGGCATACCAAAAGGGCCAGAACATAATAGTGTCTGTACCATATATCAAATGCTATACTAATCATTATCAACTCTGTAATAGCATCCAAAACAACAACTTTTTTGAACAAAGAATTACCCCAAAATATTAGTTGGCATACCAGAAGGGCCAGAACACAATAGTGTCTGTACCACATATCAAATGCTATACTAATCATTATCAACTCTGTAATGAGTGAATAGATATTTCCAAAGGTATTTTCTTACAATTAAGACATCATTTGCATCAAAGACAACACTTTTGAACTCTATGGAGCAATACAGCATATAATTATACTAAAAGCATCTGTGCCCAAATTAGGAAAAGTGTCGGTGGAGGCAAAAATAACTAACACAAAAGTTAAAAAAGGCAACATTCAACTGCACAATATCCCAAATTAAAAAGAAAGAATCGAGAGCCAATAAGTTTCCATCTTTACATTATTTAATCACAGCCCAATCGATTAATTAATGTAACCAAAGTGAATTAACAACGAGTTGACAAATTAAAATGAAAACTGCAAAACCCAATAATGTAAACAACTGTTAGTGAAGAACAATCCGGCAAAAAAGCTACAAAGATAAAGGAAAACAGCCCAATTCCTAGGCATAGACTTCCTTCCAGCAATGTCTCCTCCATTTACTCTACTCTTCAATGCCATTTTCTTCTCAATTTGAGCTTTCATCAACAAATTAATGAATGCAAACAATCAAAAACCATAAATAAAAACAAATCCCTTTTTGTTGCGATGAACATATGTATAGTTTTGTCTGTTTCGTCAGAGACACACTCACTCTCTTTTTATCTCTCTGCAAGAAACAAAGAGGTGTATACTAAAGAGACCCGCTAACCAATTTTCAATCTTTAAACCTCGAAAATTACTTGATTCAAACTCTTCCTCCAATCCTCACCATCAAAATGCATCAGTTGTAAGTTCTGGACAACTTAACTAATTAATAACATTAATTTACATGCTACCACGCAAATGCAAGAAACTATATATGGCTATATGCATTGGCTGCATAAGTAATATCAAACCTATAGTTTCAATTACAATATGATAAAAACTTCCTCTCTTTTTATCCACTAATTTAGTAAGTAAATGAAATAATAAATTCAAAATTAGCTCTAGAATTAATCAATTAAGCAACCCAAGACCAGAAACATAAATTACAGTAAACAATTTAGATAATAGATTATAAATCCCATCTATTGAAAGGCCATACCTAAAATCTTAAATCAAATCTAATCCCCAAAACAAAAAAAACACCCAAATTACCTATAATCGAACAAAATGAGAGAAATTGAGCTCCGCGCTTTTGCGATCGCTTAAGTTTCTTCTCTTAACAGATCTTTTGCATCTTAAGCATCCTTTCCATAACAAGTTCTTACTCGCAATTCTCGTACGAACACAGGAAAAAAAACTCCACCGTTTTAACAAGATAAATCGCACTTGAAAAAAACTCAGATTATCACCTCATTAGACGAACACTAATAAGATCAAATTCAAAATCTTCAAATAGGATCGAAGCAACAAATGCGCACAAAAAATAATATAGTAAAAAGAAAAAAGAGAAAGAGAGAGAAAACTCTAGAGCAGTACCTGAAAAAGAAACAAATACAGATGACCAAGCAGCAAAGCGAAGGAGAAGCGGCGTCAGTAAAAGAGAAGACGGTGGCGATGCCAGTGAGAGGATGAAGGTAGAGACTTTGACAATTTGCTAAGGGTACGTGAGTTTTGGAAGAGGATGAGAGTGAGGGTTCTGTATCTATTTAGGGATTAAAGAAGTAATGCAGACGTTTCTTTAATTAGAACCGTCTGTTTTATAAAATTGAGTAATACTGACAGTTCTTTATTTAGAACCTTCTGTATTGACTACTGCACTTTTACGGAGGGATAAAATGCAAAAATAATCCGCAATACACCTAAGTATTCTGGACTGTTGTTACAAAACAACCATCTGGAATACTCAATTTAGTATCCGCAATACAACAAAAAACTAATTTCGACGGAAGGCATTGCGGACGGTTGGTAAACGACAACAGTCAGCAATGCCTTGATTTGTTATTGTGGACAGTTATTACGTAACAACCATCCACAATAACCCCAACATCATTTCCTTTCACATTTTCACCAACGGTTTCTTCTACAAGCCTCGCAAATAGTGCGACCTTATAAGCCCTTTTTGCACTAGTGTCGACTCAACTAAGTCTATATCTTTATAAACTATGTAATACTAGGTTGACTCAGTTTTTCTTACTCTAATCCAAAACTTAACTAATCACTTAGTAAACTGAGTTGTTTTCCCTTAAATAACCTCAAGTAAACTTGATTAATTAAGAGTCTACTTAGGCCATGTTCTCTTCAACTTTTGAAAGCTGAACTAAACTAAAGTTAACTGAACTTAACTTAATTGAACTTAACTGAACTGAACTTATTTAAATGTAAATTTATAACTACACATAGTTGAACTTAACTGAACTTAACTAAACTAAACTTAATTGAATTGTAGTTGAAGAGAACAGGGGTACTCAATTAATTTCACTATCCTAATCAGTTTATTATTTTTAAAATGTTTTAAGTACTATGAAGTACTATTAACTTGGGTTGAACAAAAATAGTAGTGTTTAATCATGCATTTATGTGCTTAATTGTTACATAAAATATCAGTTTTTATCATGTTTTGGTGAAATTTCAGGTTTCTTACAAAATCATGTAGACTTTCCAAGAAGACTGTGCAAAAAGGGAAACTATGAAGAAAAGCTAAAGAAAAGAAGAGAAGCTGATCTCAACCACTTAATTATTCCTAAATGGACATGCATTAAAAGAAAAATAAGGAATTCTACTTGAATTGGAACTCCTAAATTAGTGGATTGATTTGTTTTCTATGCCAACAAGGAAAAAAAGGGAAGATTTCTTATTTATTAAGAAATCTTAAGAGCTGATGTGTGCACACCAAAGAGTAGGAGAAAGGGAATTTTATCAATTATTTATTAGCTTAACATTATACTTGGTGGATAAGTTTTACTTTTTAATACTAAAATTAGTTTTTATCATTAAGATAATACTAAATAGAAGTTGTTATCTCTTAATTAGGAGTTTGACATAATTTAGGATTGTTTTTAGTTTACCTATTTAGTTTCTACTTTCTCTTCAAGTAATCAATGGTTAGTTAAACCTTGTTTTACCGATTACGAGGGAGATGGAAGACCTAAGCTTGAGAATTTTGTTTTCTTTATTTTCGCTGTTCAAACTCATGTTTTATTATTTTCTTTTAATGGAGAATCTTATTTTGTCAATTATGAGTTAGTAGTTCTCTTGCATGCCGACCCTACCATTATGTATGTAGTGTGAAGGTCTTCTCCAGTACTGATTACGTAAACTTTATTTGTATCTTTTGAGAGATTGTATGTTTGAATACTTAATTTCTATTGAGTTTCGACCAGACTCATACATGTTGTAATGATAAGTACATAGAGCAGATTCGTTATAGTTAAAATCACAAATATACACACATATTACAAGAAACTAAGGGGGCATTGTGTATGTTACCAACGGTTTTAATTTCAATTGAATGCTTAACTAAACCTAATGGAAGTACATTGATTTAACAAGTACTTAGAGGAAACTTAAATTAGTATTCTTAGAAACCAAGTGAAGCTGAGGGGTAAGCTTGGGGAAAGCTGGTTAAGAGATCTTAGATCTTTGTGCTTAATCAAGTTTGTTTATGTCTTTTAATGGAGAACTTTATATTGCTTATAGGTAGGTGACGCTTGTGCTTTTTTTTTATTGTTTACATTTCTCCTTTATTTAATTGCTTTTATTTTTGTCATTTTAATCAAACAAAATTTAAGAAGACCTTTCTGAACCAGTCTACCAGGGAAATCTTGAACTAATTTAGACTGCTCCTTGTGGGATACAACACTTGTTCTTGCCACTCTACAACTTGACCCTAGTATACTTTCTAGGCTTACCTTTTGGGCACAACAATTACCAATATCTATATTTGATTAGAGATGTAATCTCTATAACATAAGGACTCTTATCCTTTTTCAGAATATAATCCTATATTTTATAGTAAAAGATAAGGAGAGTATCCCTATGTTATCTTTTTTGTTATTGCCATTTTATTTCCTTTTTACTTGTTTAATATGTATATGTAATAAAAGGGAGTGAAGATCCTTTGTTCTTCACACGCTGAAAATATAATAAAGCTTATTGTTTATAATTTTTGAGTACGAACTCTAGAGAGGATTAGTTTAGAAAAAAACAATTTACAATCAAATAGTAGATATTTAAAACAACAAAGTCATCAAGCAGTACTGAGGTGATCTCTCACCACAATAAAGAAACGTTAAGGTATATAAAACTCTATTCATAATGTTTAACAGCTATATTTCATCATATATCCATTTATATATTGCTAGTATTATCTATGTTGACAAATTATTATCTATCCTTTGAAGTATTAAATACTGCACATTTGAATTAACATTTAAATTATTTGAAAAAACTAATTAGGATTTAATTTGGTATTACTTTTATTGGTTTATTTATTTTCTTCCAGAGATTCTTTGGTACAAACTTTCTTTACGCTATGCATAAGGAGGCTCTTATATCTATATATGCTAATATTGGTTTAGTTCTTATAATTATTTTAATATAAGTAATATTTGGATTCATATGAGTCACTAAATACCACTCAAATCAGTTTGGGTACCCTTCCTAAACTGACACTTAGATTTGAAATGAAAGTGCGAACTGAATTCAACTTATAAAACATTGAATCTTTACAATGTTAAATCTAAGTAATTGATTCTCTTTATTACAAACAAGTTTGAAATGGTTGTTTACTGATTGCTTGAATTTTGAATTTCTTGAAGCTGGGAGTATTTGCGTAAAGTTTCAGCTCTTAAAGAAAATCAAGGTGCTTCACTAAGTTTGAACATCTACTTCAATCTTCTATTTATAATTGAAGCTTTGTGAAGTAGCCATTGCAAACTTTTCATCCTTGCAGTTCTTCAATTTCTCTTCTCTTCATATCTTTTGAATCTTCTCATTAGAGACAGATTCTAGGACGTTTAGAGATAGAAATTTGAACGTTGAGGCGTGATAAAATCCCGTTGAGAAATTCTCATTTGTCTTCAAGCAAAATAGATTAGAGAGAGGTGCGCAAAATGCAATGTGGAGGTTTATGATTAGTTGATATTGCTGACGCTTGCAGAGATGCATGGAGACACAAAGAAAATGGCACATGTTAGAGGATTCTTTTTATCTTGGACTTTAGTGAGGAATCTCCAACACTCCGTACTGACACCTTTTTAATTATGAAGACAATTGGAAATCTTCATTAATTTTAGCGCTTTTTAACCTAAAAAGCATCGAAAGAATATTTTGTTTCTCATAGAAGACGTTAACAGCACAGGTGTCATTTAATTCTCTAAGTGTCAATGAATTAGGCTTTTAATCAATAAAAGCTAAATCAGCATAGCTAAGTTGATATTCTTCTAAACTATGTAGTACTCAGAACAGACTCAGCTTTTCCTACACTAAACTGTAACTTAATTAATTACTCACCAAACTAAGTTGTTAACCCTTAAACAAACTCAAGTCAGCTTCATTAATAAAGAGTATACTTAGTACTCAATTAATTTCACTATCCTAGTCAATTTGTTATTTCCAAAAGGTTTAAGTACTGTGAAGCACTACTAACTTGGGTTCTACAATCTTCCCCATTTTGGACAGATAGCAAACCATGTAGTAGAAGAGATTAATTGAATGACATGGTTTAGAGATATCAAAAATACCTGGAAAGTGATGTAGGACTCCCTTATGCTGAGTGACTTCCCTTAGTCATCTTGAACTCCCCCATACTGAGTGAGTCTTCTACAAGCATCTCAGCTCCCCCATACTTAGAGGAATATTTCTTCATTTTCGGAATTTGTCTTACTTTAGCTTTTCTTTGAAATTGGTCTCTTGTATGAGTTCCTGCATCAGATATCCAACACACAACAGAAACATACGTACAGAAAAATAAATTAAAGTTAAGAAGATCTTAACTTGAGATAGAACTTGTAATTTTTATTGATTCAAATAAGACTTAGTCAGTACATTACTTATGTTCTGAACTAAGATTACAATGTTAAGTCCCATTACAAGTCTAACTACTAGGTACATGGCTTTTCTATTTTCTATTTTCTATATGTTGAGGAGGAAGAACAAGTCTTGTCTTGATAGGCTTTGGATTTTACTGCTGAGGAGGTGGAGGATAAGGAGGTCACTTTGGAAGAGTTCCCTTGTTGAGATTTTTCGTTCGGAGAGCATCTTAGCTACCTTCTCCCCCTTTGCTATCTGAACTTTAACACTTTGTTCAAGGCAGAGGTTAAAAGTATCGAGGGTAGCTTGGAAGTTCTCTTGTTGCTGATGAATTGAGGGGAAATCTCTTGCTCCAGTTGCTCTTTGCCCTTAGAAGAAAGAAATTCTTGATCATTAAGCTCGCTGAGGAGAAGATGGTGACATCTAGATAGGTGAGTGATCTGATCAAATTCCTAACATGCTAACTGTTGAAAACACTGAAGCATAGCTCTAAAATATGCTGCAGACGTGCAATCTTCAGCTACGCCTTCATATCAAGGATCTTGGGGCCTAGGGATGATATATACCAAGCTATGTAATCAATATTCTTAGCTTCCGATTTGCCTATCCTGACTAGAGTTCCAACATTCTTCTTCAGGTCTTCTACCTTCGACTTGATGACATTCAGCTTTGTATGAATGGTCATTTCGATCTCAGGGCAATGAGATTCAGAAGGTGACTGGCTTGAAGTTGGAATTTCTGGAAAGATCTTCCCCATTGGAGAGATAAGGAATTTCTCTAAGGAGGAGATCCTGTTGTTTGTGTTCTCATTAACTTCTGGTGGGAATGAGTCTAGTTTGGTGTGGAGAGAGTCAAGGTTGATCATAGGAGCCTTATCCATTTTTGCTAAGATATCCGTCAACAGCTTTACCATTTGGTCTTATGATCGTAAGGTTTTGACTCTACTTCACAGATCCAGTGATTATACACAATCTTGTTAACCCTGAAATCACTCTTAAAGTTAACTCGAAAGCATATAACTTAATTAATATAAATGAAACAAAATGAATTACTCATTATAACACATATACATATCATAAATTTTGAAATAGAAAGTATAAGCAGAGAATAAAGTAAATTTGTAAGGTATGCAAGTAAAAGCTAAAGTTGATCAAACAGTATCCACTCTTTAATGGGAGTCATCAATTCCTGCAATTCATGTGTCTACTTTGAATTCAGTCTTGAATCATACAGAACCTCCACTAGGATGCTATTCTTTCTGAATCTCAAATAAAAGAACGTTGAAGAATGAAAACTTTTATTGATAAGTGCTTTGCAATTACACTCATTTAACAAACACTCAAATTTGTGTAGAAATATAGTGATCGAAATAGGAATCGAATCACTTATACATTTTTCTCACTAAGACTTTAAACGTAGAGAAATCTAGATATTTTCACTCTTTATCTATACACGCATACTATCATTCAATGCATTTTATTCATGCCATAACCATGCACCATGAAATTGATTGAGTTTGAACCCTATTTATAGAGTGTGAAGGGTTGCGTCTATCCAAATGAAGAGTCATGTCCATTGGCAAAGAGTTGCATCACTTCAATATGATTAGATGCAAAGATTCACCCTCATCCACAATGGAAAGGCACCTTTTCATGATTGGTTGACTTCCAAAAGGTGTCTTTTCGATTGGTGATTGATCGTTGTTATCTGGCAGTTGGTAGTTGAAAAGAGATAAACAACAACCGTCACATGTCATGATCGTGAATAATGATTTGTAACTTTCAACTTATGAGGAGTAACAAGTCACGACCGCAAATGGGTGTCATGATCGTGACATGTCCTTTTCCTCATGTCTCTTCTTCACAACTTTGCCAATCTTTAACAGCTTGGATCCTAAGCCAAATCCTTGTATTCCACGCATTTTTTGCACCTTTTTCACTCTTTTTCCATAAAATTCCACTTGTGATCATTTTACTCTCAAGATTTACCTAGTTTCTGCATTTGCATCAAAAACAACTACATACCACGTGAAATCTTTTATATGAAGTATAAAATGAAACAAAACCATATCATTTTATGAATGAAAATGTTATGATAATTAGTGTAATTATACACTTATCATCTTACTTATTGTCATGGTTCAGGAAGAACTTAGACTGGGTATTCCATAGCTTAGCAATATTATGGCTGATGTCCTTGGTAGTCTCTACCTCCGTTAGAATGCTCTTGATTTTACGGTTAATGAGCTTCTTTATTTAGGCCTGCTCATTACCAAGTTTGTGTATCTATGTCACTTGAGTTGCCATATTGGTACTCAAGAGACTCGGTTGCTTAGTGGCACCATCCACACCACCCTTTATCTTACCTGTAACAACATTAGCTAATGCAATAAACATGGGGATAGCAAAGATAGCTGTCCCAAGCTAGGCTGCTGAATCCGTTAAACCGGTCAAGATTAGAGCTATCTTATCCACCAAGCTCTTGGCACTCTATTTCACCAAATGATTTCAAATAGCAAACAAGCGACCTTGAATCTTTTCAAACTCCTCGAAGTAGATAGATTCATTTGGCAAACTTATGTGTTGTTCGAACTCAGGCAATTTTTCCGTGGGTTTGGAGGATAAGCCCGTCAATTCTTGAGCTAGTAGCAATTTTCTTACTACTCCATCTATCTTGGAATTGGTTTTGAGAGTTGGAAATTTCTTCCTTCCTAACTCTCTTATCTTTGCCAAGATAGATGTATCAGCCAAGTTCTCATGAACTAGATCTCTAGTGGGTTCAGATACATCATGGGTTGTAAAATTTGCCTTAGTATTCTAACCACTTGCTTTTCCATGCTGAGTGGAGTTCTCTATGTGAGGAACTTCCCTAACCATAGGGGTTAGAGGGGTAGAGGATGGGTTTGAATATTGCGTAGGTTTAAATGAATTTACAGTTGAAGAAGTAGGGGGAATGGTTTTGGTTTTCTTTAGTGGAATAGAAGGTACAAGTGTTGCACAAGAAAGATTTTGTGTTTGGGTTTGTACAAGAGAAGAAGGGGTAGGAATATTATTTATTGGAGAGTGGTTAGGAGAGAAAGAATCATGACTTTTTGTAGGAGAGGAAATATTAGTGAGAGAATTTTGGTTATTGACAGGATAGGAAGGAATATGAATAGGGGAATTTACAATATTTGAAGGAGGAGGAGAATTTACAGTTTGTTTTTTGGTATCTACAGGAGTAGAAACTGGGGATTTTAAAGAATTTATAGGAGAAGAGGTTTGAGGATTTACAAAAGAAATGGGGGTAGGATTTTGAGGAACCTCTTGGCTAGCTATTTAGCCCAAGGATGGGATAGATTGAGGTCGCTCAAACTGAGTAGAGGACTCCTTAATTTGAGTGAAAGAGGGTAAGGGGATGTTGGGATCAGGAAGATTAGACTCTTCTTGATGGAGGGAAAAGGTGTCTCCAACATCCTCCTCGCTGCTCACCACTTGGACATTCTTTTGTAAGGGCCTGTTGGTGGTAGAATGCTTGTGTTGAGGGCCATTAGCTTTGGCAAAAATGTCTTGAACTTCAGCAGCATCGTTAGGACTTTGAGTGTCCTCTTCTTTAGACTTCTTGGCCTCGCTCTGCTCCTCAGTTTCTTTTGAGAACACCATTTTGTGCTTTCTTTAACGTAGGGACTCATCAGCCTCAGTTTCATCTTCTTTCTCCTCCACTTACTGCTCATCATGAAGTTTGGCCTCCTCTTCTCTTTGGGTATGGGCTTTGGCCTTTATTTACCTCATTTGATGTTGGGGCTGAGTAGGGACCTCATCGGCTTTGGATTTCACAAGACCCTTCCTCTTAACCTTAAAGGAAGCAACCTTCTACTTAGGAGAGGAGGCGGTGGTGGTGACTTGCTCTAGGATGTTAGAGATTGGCAACTTATCTGAGTCATCGCTATCCTCGAAGTCCACCATAAAACCATCTTCTTCCTCCTTCAAGATGTCCGCCAGTACTATTGTCAGTACGCACTTAAGCTTGCACTTTTATTGTGCCTTATTGTACCTAATATGTACCTAACTGTGAACCAGCTTGCTCAAGTGAGATATGTTAAACTTCTTCTTCATAGGCAAGACTATGTTACCGGACCCCCCCCCAAAATCTGAGCGATGTCAACTTTCAACGCCCTCATCAACTCGATAATGAGGTAACCATAATGATAGACAGTAGTCATCTTGGTCAAATGGTGAAGAATCACCACTAGTCAGTTCAGCTTCTTACCCTCTACTATATGGTAGACCACACACCTTTCAAAGTAGGTGCAACTAATCATAGACCCAGTTTTTTGCAGCAGCAACTTCACCACCAGCTCGTGGCAACCCTAGTGGTCCAGCTCATCCCTCTCATTGCTATCTCCCCCGATACATAATTTGAGGAGAGCTCCCAATCCTTTAGAATCACTATGGTATCTTCATCACCAATTTTGCAGAGCTGAGTGCCTCTGGTAGGTATATTAAGTATGCTCCCTATCAGCCGCGAGTAACCCAAACTCCATCATCATCACATCATTATACCCCTGAATGGTGTAGATGTTGGAGCAGAATGCCTTGATAAGCCCTGTGATGGCTGGTCCTTCCATCTTAAAGAAAGGGCTGAGGTGTTGCTGCTTAATTATTTTGTGCATGGTTCTATGAAGGAGTTTGTAATAAACAATCAGAGTTGGAGGAATGTTACAAAAATTTAGAAAATAAGATGGATCAAATGTTTAAAAATCAATCATCTTCTATTCATAATTTGGAAATACAAGTTGGTCAATTAGCAAATGCTATTCCATCTAGAGGAAAAGGCCATTTACCTAGTAACATAGAAGGAAATCCTAAGGAAAATGTGCATGCTATAGCCCTTCGTAGTCGTAAATTACAAGTTGAACCAAATCCTTCGGGTATACTTGCTAATGACATTGTCGAAGTACCGAATGAATATTCGAGTAAATCAAATAATAAAGCAAGAGAGGATAAACAACCTAAATCTGGAAAGGTTAATCCCCCTCAACTACCATTTCCAAATAGATAGAAGAAGAAAAATGAGGATAAGCAATTCATCGAATTCATCAACAAACTTAAAGGTCTGGAAATCAATCTCTCATTCATTAAAGCCATCACTCAGATTCCTAACTACGGTAAGTTTATTAAAGAACTTCCATCTCGTAAACATAGTTTAGAAGGAATATCTAAAGTTTCTTTAATTGAAGACTGTAGCAAAATAATAACTGCTACAATACCCACTACACTTAAAGATCTAGGAAGTTTCACAATTCTGTGTAAACTTGGAAATATTTCTTTTCTAAAATGTTTATGTGATCTTGGAGCTAGTATAAACCTTATGCCTTTATCAATCTTCAAAGAATTGAAGCTTGATGATGAAGTTAAAAGGACAAATATGGTCTTGCAATTGGCCTACCTATCTATTAAACGTCCTTATGGCATCATAGAAGATGTGCTAGTTAAAGTGGATAAATTTGTTTTTCCAACAGACTTTGTTGTGCTAGATTTTACATTTGATGAAAAGTTTCCTATAATCTTAGGAACACCATTTATGCATACTAGCAAAGCATTGATAGATGTTTCGGAAGGCAAAATAAAGTTAAGGATAGGTGATGATACAGTTGAATTTAACATGAGTAAAGCTGATAAATATCCAATGGATGAAGATATATGCATGAAACTTGACTTGATTGATGCTTGCATCCAAGAGGTTGTTAAGTTAGATTTCATCCATGAATATGAAGTTGAAGGGTTGAAAAACTCCATCGATACTTAAATCTCTTATATTTTCCTAAAATATATATAGTATAATACAGTAGTGTATTTTTATTTGTTTTTTATGTATTAGTGTAGTTTTTCCAATAAAAGAAAAGAACAAAAATTTAGATTTTGGCATATCACGATCGCGACCTGTATCGCACTCGTGATCAGTTTGGTCTGAACTCTCTGTTTCTGTATAAGAGAGAGTTATAATCGTAACTAACCTTCACGATCACGACCCGTGCGATTTGTACAGCAGTTATTGCTATAACAACTATATTTTAACGGTTATATTTGATACATATCCATTGGAAAAGCAATTAATACGATATTTTCTATATAAATAACCACTTATCCTAGTTTGTTTTCACAATAACTCTTTTTCACAAACTCAATCCTTTGCAAAAGCAAGTTTTCTCTATTTTTGAAATCAAACACAATTCTTTCTTTCTTGAATTCAATGGCTCCTAAGAAGTCTGCAGCAACCAAAGGGAAGAACAAGTTGGTCAACCAACAAAATAAGTATGGATGCCCCTTTCCTATCTATAGTGAAGAAGAAGTTGAAAGATACTTGAGAATCAAGAACTTTGATTTTCATGGTACACTTTTCTATGATCCTACTTTTGCTATTGATGCTGGGATTCATGCAGAAGTAGAGGAGCATTTTTCGCTATTTGGGTTTAAGACGTTTGTGAATTTCCATTTTCCTTTTATCGAGGAATGGGTCCTCGAATTCTTGGTTACTGTTGCAGAAGATGGGAACTTTTTAAAGAGAAAATTCAGGAATGGAGGAGAAGAAAATAAGTTCACTTTGTGGATTTAATCAAATGGTTCGGTTTTGGAAGAACATATGAAGAGATTGAAAAAGATGAAGATTATTATTTAACGCATGTTTGGACTGAGTTAACAGGATTGGATCGATACGATGTCAAAAACTCGTCCAACAAAAACATTCGGAGTAATAGCCTTCTTTACCTTCACAAGTTTATTTCTCAAAGTCTTTTTCTTTCGACATGAAACTACTAAAGTGTCGATGAAAGACTTGATAATATTGGAGTGCGCGGTTTCGCAATTACGGCCAAAGTTTTCGATGTATATTTTGGAGTCCATCACTAGTTTGACTACATATAAAAAGGCTAGAGTTGAAGGTGCAAATACGATTTGCGGAATTATTTTGGATGCGAAGAACAAACTGCCATACCAATATAGTCATCGAGAGAAATTCAATCCCAGGTGGTGAAGAGCCAAAAGTCAAACCATCCTGTTGATGTGATCTCCTGGCCCCATGGAAGATCAACATGTTAAACGTAAATTAATATATATATTTGTTGAGTAATCGGTTATAATTATCTTTGTCTTCACGGTAATATTGCCCCTCTACATTTTCAATTTCTTTTTTTTTTCAATTTGTTGTTGTTGAACCATTATTTTTGTGTTTTTTTTCTCTTTCCTAATATATGTTTTCACTTGTTACAAAAAAATTGTTAAAAATATGGAAAAATAAAAATTAAGTAAATTAGAAAATTTAGTAACTTCAATTCAAAGATAATGAAATAAATATTTTTTTGTATTTAAAAGTATTGTACGTAAATAAAATTTTGTAATAAAATACGAATATTAAAATTTACCGAAAACAACTAATTACTATACGGGTTACAACGAAGCAAAATAAATTTGATTGGCGGCCATTCCTTGTCCCCTAGCTATTATGTGATAGTAAGTTTTATTATTTACTGTTCTTATTTTCTTTTACTTAATTCTAACCAACCCGCTCACAAAAGAAAACACACAACGGGGTACTCGATTTGGTGATATCATTAAACAATCTTTGAACCTTTCTTTACGAAAATAATTTTACTTTTCTGATAACTACTAGACGCAGTGTCTATAAAATATTCTTTCATCATATGAATAATAAATTTTATTATTTACTATTTCTCTCGTTCTAACAGAAATAATAACTTAATTTTAATTGTTCTTGTTCACAAGTAAATTTGTAGGCTTTCTCTTTGCACTTTATTTTTAAGGGCTAATTATACAAGTGCTATGTTTTGTCAAACTATTTTAGGTCAAACTTTACTCAATTACATATCAATCCATTTTAAAGATCCAACATTACAAATCACTTTCGCACCACATTCTTATTTACTTTATCACCTTTCACTCCTTTCTACTTCAATAGACATACATTTAGAATTTTCTTCTTGGTTTTTGTTGCATTTATCTTTCAAACCGTTCATTTTTTTGACATGCCGCTTAAGAATATTTTGATCATCTCTTTTTTTATCTTTGAAACATCATCCATTATGATATATTTTTTTTCAATTATTTGATATCCGTTATCAATCTATTAGAAACATAGTTGAAAGTTGTAAGTATACTTAAATTTCATTGGAAATTTGTTCAATTCGTTAGAAGTCTAGTAGATCCTTGTATATATTGTTTCCAATACATATTTACTATGTTCTTACCAAGTTTCTACCACGTTTCTAAAATATGTAAGGCAAATGCAAAACGTTTGTCCTTAAAATATAAATGTATTAAAAATCTATTAGAAATATAGTAAAAGGTTAATGAGTAGCTCGAATGAGTCGTATTATATCTATGAAAAAGCACAAAAGGGAATTTATCATAGAATTATAAGAATCTAACAAAATTCTAACTGATTTATGATATATGTTGTTGGAAACATTCATCAAATGATTAACCGATCATGGGAAATATACTATGTTAAAATTCTCAGTTTCAAATCTCAAAATATTATGAAGCTGAATTTTTATAAACGAATAAACAAATAAAATATATGTACCTAGAAATATTTATAAGAGATTGATGCAGTATTTGATGCCAAACACCTCCACAATCACATACACCACTGCTTCACCAAACATGACTCATGCTAGCAGGAATGAATAAAATTGACTTTGATCAGAATTGCTGGTCCTTATGACTTATAGAATCAATCAGAGAAGTGGGTGAATGGTGATTAAAATTGTTCTTTAGAGATTTAAAAATTTTAGCCAAGTTTAGATTTATGTATATTGAGTATAAAATGTTGTGCGTAAATTGTTGATAAAAAGCTTCGCAAACCACTCAGCTTGAACTGATCTTGGTTTGGACACAAATGTTGAGTAAATTCTTAATTAGCTTAGGATGGTTTTTCAAGCAAGAGAAACAAAGAGAGATATGCTTATGAATGAGCGAAAGCCACAACAATAAAGAGATAGAGTAAGGAATGTTTACACATTGAATTTATCCTCTTTCAGCCTCTAGCCTACGTCTAGACCTTAGATTCCTTTTTAGAGATTAAATCCACTAGTGTTCTTTCCTTCAATTAGCTGGATAAGCCTTTGACAATGGCAAGATTACAAGCGAGTACCTTCCAAGGTAAGCTACCTCTTAACATAGTTTGAGTACCCTTCTCAAACTGCTATCACTCAATTTAGAAAAAGATTGATTGCGCAAATAGGAAACAAAACTTAGAGATCGTTGGTTCCTTTACAATAGATGACTTAGTTTAATTTAAGTCAATTAAAATTCTCTCTATTACAAACTGATTAGAATGTTGTGTTCGCTTTGAGATTGCTTGAACAAAATTATGAAGGATGTGATTATTTTGATAGATTTTTAGCTCTTTAGAAATTTAGGTGATTCACCAAGTTATAATCGATTGCTTCTGCTTTGTATTTATAGGTGAAAGCTTTTGGGAAGTAGCCATTACAACTTTTCATCTTGACTTGGTTGAAAATCTCTTCTTACTCCTTCAAATTTCTCCCATTTTAGAAAGTTCGAAACCATTTAGAGCCAAAATTTTTAAATTTTAAGGCACGATATTAATGTGTTGATTAATTTATCGTTAAGGACTCTTATCTTTGAGAAATGATATTGAGAGAGGGCGCATGAGATGGAATGTGTAATTTTGTGATTGAATCCTTTGGCTGACATAGTAGTGACGTAGTGATGCTAGAAAATGGCTAAATGTCAAAAGATACCTTTTAACTTGGAATTTAGTGAAAACATGCCAATATTTCTTATTAACACCGTTTAGTTGTAGAATATTCTTTTGTTTACAACACTAAATCCTTTTTGAAACCTAAAATGCATCAAATAAGAATATTTTGTGGTAATAGTGTGAAGTATATCACATAAATTTTGAAGTTGAATTACTCAACACAAAACTCTCGCAACACTAAGCCATAAACTAACAAAGCCTATGTCAAGCTGAGTTATTTCTTTGCAAAACAACATCAAGCTAACTACTAAATTAAGAGTCAACTTAGTACCTAATTATTTCACTATCCTAAGTAATTTATTATCTCCAAAACTAAAGTATTGTTAAGTACTATTAAGATGGGTTCAATAATCTCCCCCATTTTGGAACAAATACTAAACTAGTGGCAGCACAAATTTAACTAAGTAAAATTTTATGGATGTAGAAATAACCAATAAGTGATATAAGAATCCCCCATGCTTAGTGAACTCCCTTAGACAACATAGACTCCCCACGCTAAGTGGATTTCCTTCAGTTAGTAGAAGCTATCCCATGTTGAGTGAGCTTTCCTTTGAATTTGGGACTTGTCTTAATCAGCTTCTCCAAAATTGGTGGTTTATATTGATTCCTATAATACATGAACTTATGCAAGAACCAACAATATAAGAGAAAGTTAAGAAGATCTTTACTTGATGAAAATATTTTAACTTTATATTGATAAACTCAGCAAGTATCCAAATTATGTCCTATACTAAGCTTTACATGAAGATATATTACAATATTTTTGAACTACAACTATTCTATCTTCTCAGCTTTGGCTCTCCTTTGCCTCTTCCATGAGGTGGTTGGTGCAAAGATAATGAACCTAGTGGTATTAGTTGAGTCCTATGTTTCTGCTAAGTTGGTGGATGTTGCGGTTTAGTTAGGAATTGAGATTTTTGTTGTTAAGCTGACCTTCGAGCATCCTCTGCTACCTTCTCCTCCTTTATTAACTATTCCAAAACTAGTTGGTTCAGGCATGCGTTAAAAGATTCCAAGGCTTGAGAGAACATCTCTTGCTTCTTAACCAAGACTAGATCAATATCATTCTCAAGCTGCTCCCTACCAGGAAAGGATAAAACTTCTTGGTTGTTAAGCTCACTTAGCAGTAAATGGTGGTACCAAGTCAAATGAGCAATCAAATCAAATCCTTAGCAAGAAAATTGTTGGAAACACTGTATAAGTCCTCTAAAGTATCTTGCTAACAATGTTATCTTCAATCGCACCTCCATATCAATGATCTTAGGACCCATAGCATGGATAGTCTTGGTAGTGAAGTTTATGTCCTTTGCATCTTCAATCCTTGTGTTTATGGGAGTTTGAATCTTGTCTTGCATCAGGTTGATCCTATCTAATATGACATTAAGCTTCTTGTGTACAATGAACCTATTTTTAGGATCCACTAATGAACTTAAATTAAGAAAGATATTGGCCATAGAAAAAATCACTGTCTTCTGCAAACCCTTAACAATATCTTATGTGTTTTTCATGATGACAACGTAAGCTGAGTTGAATTTTTGATCCATTGCAGACAAGTCCATGGTAGGCTTATCTGTTTTCTTGACAATAATGTCTACCTTCTTTTCATGGGCAAGCATAAGGTCGGACATCTTCTCCGTAGTGTTACACATCATTATTTTTCTTAAGATTGTTTAAGATCACCTTGAGGATTTTATCTGTACTGGTTTTGATTGCAGCATGTTCCTCTCCAAACTAGTGAAACTGAGTTACCTATTCACCCAGCATACAATGGATGTTACTAAGATGCATTATTGCATTGTCTACACTACTCTAAACTCTTCCTCCCACAACGTTGGCAATGACATTGGAGGTAGGAATAGTTGAGATTATTGTGTTTACTTGAGCTATAGAGTTAGCTAGTTCATTGAGGATGGTTTCCATCTTATCAACTAGGCTTTTAGCACTCTCCTTGGGGACATGGTTCTTTATTATTAACAAGCTCTATTGGATGCACTCAAATTCTTCGTAGCAGACAAAATACATGGGTAGACTTGTATGCTCCTTAAATACAAGCATTAGAGCCTTCTTTTACATTCCAGACATCGTCAATTCCTCAACTAGTTGTACTTGGCTTACTATTGCATCTAAATTAACATTTGACTTGAGAGAAGGTTATTTAGCCCTTTTTCTCTCTTATCTTGGCCAAGATAGATGAATCATTATTGTCCTCTTAGATTGGATGTTGGTAAGGGTTTCTTTCTTGGCTATAAAATTTGCCTCAACACCACTTACAACTAGTATAGATCACTCCTGAGCCTAGTTCTTAGTTTGAGTAACTTCCTCAATCAAAGGGATTGAGGGAGGTAGAAGCTAGGTCTGAAGAAGGGGTAGTTTCAAAAGTGGTAGTTGGTGGAATTGGGTTAGAATTTACATTTTGTTGAGGTGAGGAAGGTGGAGAATTTTCAATTTCATTTATAGTAGGAGTTTTTTTAGATCTTTTAAGAGAGGGAATGTGTGAATTTGTAATAGTTGGAGGTGGTGAAGAAGGGTTTGTTCTTTCTTGAGGAGAATTTAATATAGAATTGGATATAGAAGGTGTAGGTGTGGGGGAAGGAATTTTAGATTCCTATTGGTTAGTTGTTTGATCCAAGGATGGATTAGCTTCATGCAACTCAACTTGTTGAGTGTGAATGGGTGAAGGAGTATATTCATCAAGACTAGTTGATTCTTCAAACTTGTCTTGGTTTATTTCTTCCAACTCATCCTCCCTTAAAACAAAATTGAGGGTCCAACTAGCTCTGTTGGGAGTACTCCTCTTTTTCTGGATCCCCTTGAGCTTCTTCTCTACTATATTGAAAGAGCTATCAACTTCATATTCTACTTGAGCAAATTTTCTCTTATTTATATTCAACTATTCTGCAATTTCAATGATTTTAATCTTCTTTACCTTCTCTACAAACTTAGGATTAGGAGGAGGAAAATTTGTTGCATCAATTTCCTCCTCTCCTTCCACCGCCTCAGCCTCTTCTTCCCTTTTAGGCCTTCTCTTTAGTTTAAACTTCTTCTTAGGCTCCCCCTTAGCAAGACCACAGCTTTCTTCCTCTTTGCTAGGTTGGCCTTCTTCTTAGCTTGCTTGGCTACTAGACTAATCGCAGCCTTTGGCTTCTTCAAATGCTCCCTGATAGGAAGCTCATCTTCAGTTTCAAGCTCAAGCTCTTCAACTTCATCCTTCTCTACATCCATATCTTCCTTGAGCACATCTTTAGGCACCATTATAGGTACTACTTTCACCTTATTCAACTTAATATCCTTGATCTTGGTGTACCCATAGTGTAGAGTGGAGAAGTGTAGGGCTTGGAAGTTCCATAGATTAAAGATCTTTCTTATTAAAACCAAACAACTATCTCTCTCTCTCTCATAACCTTCCATATTAATCTTAAGAGCCTTCATTATGGCTGTAATGAGATTTGCATAGTGGATCATTGTAGTCACTTTGGTGAGATGGTGAAGGTGTGAGCACGGGATTTTGTACCAGCTCGCGCGTTCAATGATGACGTCTTTTCGGGAAATTTATCGTCGAATTACACAATTTTCGACCATCTGACAATCTTCAATGGGAGTTCTCCTCGTCAAAATAATGTTTGGGACCTTAAATAAATAATTAGGACCATAGAAAATATTTAAAAGCCTCAAAGTGAAAATTTAAGGACTTAAAATATTTTTAAGGGACACAAATAATTTTTTTTAGGGGTTCAAAATAATTTAATTGGGTT